>AXZM01001201.1:0-16088 GCA_000743315.1 Lignosus rhinocerotis TM02
TCTGGTCGGCCCGGCGTGTAAAAGCACGAAACAAAAGACAACCATCAATATGTTATCACAATGTTTATTGTAGCCAAATCAAAAGTAACGTATAGTCTTATATTCTGATCTTATTGACATGTTCTCCCACGGGGTTGCCCTCGTGGCCAGCGTCCAGCGTCCACGAGAGTTGAGTAGCCCCGCCCTGATAAGTCTCCGTTCCCTGTCCATCCACTTCACTGGCCCTCAACTCATACTCGGCTATTGCTGTTCAGCTATCGGTGGCTGGTCCAGGAATAGGTGCAGAATTGAGGAGAGTTCGTTATAGGCAAAGATGCCCTTAAACGTTCCAGGTGTACTGGTACCCCTCCACCTGCTCATCAATCCGCGATTAGCTGTCCCAAGTATTGTTGTCAGGGGTCGGTGATTCTGCTCTTCTTCGTTATTTCTAAAGGGGGGTCGCCGACCACATGTTGACGCCCCGGGTCAGGAAGACATCCGCCAGCTCGACTTTCCGGCGCTATATCAGGCGGGATACCGTGGTGCAGTGTTTGACAAGGACAATTGCTTGGTGCGCCCCATCGTCCGATCGTCGTGCCCGTACGATTACTGACTTCCTCACAGACTGTCCCTCATGAAGACCGGCTGGTGCCCGAGCTGACGGTGAGTCGAACATAACGGCAATTGTTCTCTATTATCTGGAGCATCTTATGTGGGACCCAGGAAGCATGGAGAAAGTGTCGAGAGATATTCGGTCCAGGCAATGTGCTCATTGTGAGCAATACCGCAGGGTCACATACGGATGTCGGAGAGATCGAAGTGCGTCCCGATGTGTTCGTCGCTCCTCCCCATTCGTCATTGTAGACCTTCACAGGCCGAATCCGTAACGTACCATCTCTCTGTACCGGTCCTACGACACTCGTCCCTCAAGCCATCCTATGCTTGCATCAAGAGCATTCGTGCCTACTTCGCATCTCTTCCACGCCCAATCCGAGACGAAGAGCTCATCATTGTCGGGGACAGATTGCTCACGGACGTAGTCATGGCAAATCGCATGGGAGGAAGACTCGCTGGTGGTTCTCAAGTTACAGAGGATACTGGGCAGGGAGAAAAGGGTTTAGAGAGCGAGCGATTAACAGGGCCAGACCGGGTGGGTACACTAGCGGTGTTAACTGAAGGGGTGTGGAAGCGAGAGAGCCTTGTCCTGCGCGCCTTGGAGAGGGGTATGCTATCGGGAGTAGAAAGGTGGATTCTCAAATCGCAGGAGGTGGCTTGTAGAGAGGGTTTGCAGCATCGGTTTGTCAAGTCGGTGCCGTTGCTTGAGGAGACTGTGAAGCGGCAGGGTTGGATGCGGCAGATTTGGGAGGGACTACGGAAGTAAGGATGGATTAGGACTCGTATTTTGTCGTATACGCCTTGTTCTTGCATTGTAGCCACGTTCTTCTTGGCACTATAAAATGCAATGTTCTACTGGGTATCACGTGCAAGTGATGACGTGCCACGTGCGCATCTTATGAGTGACGCGCACATTGGTCTATGTCTACAGTACTCCAAATCGAGACGTTCTCAAGCTCTCGTCTCTCCTTCCCACCACGTCTCCCCCTACGACTCTCCACGACGCCGACCACGATGCTTGCCCTCAGTGCGCGCGTTCTGGTTGCCTCCACCTTCCGCCCGCCACCTGCAGCGCGGCTTGCTCGATACCTTCCGAACCCTCGACGTCCTACACACCATGCCGTTCCGAGCATCCGGCTCACGGTCTTTTCAATCATGGGACAGAGAAACATCGTTTCATCCTCACCCGCTTCCTCCTCACCGTCCTCACCCTCAGGCCCATCGTCACATTTTTCGTCCTCGTCATCGTCCACTCCAAGCAAAACCTCTGTTTCAGTACAGAAGAAATCTCTATGGAGCCGGTTCTTCCCCTCCAACGCGCAGGATTCGACCAAGAACGTGTCGTCCTTCCGCAAGATTGTCGCGCTTGCTATGCCAGAGAAGAAACCATTGGGAATTGCCATCGGGTTGCTCTTCATGTCGAGTGCAGTATCAATGAGTGTGCCATTCACTATTGGCAGGCTCATAGATTACTTCTCGAGTACTAATCCTGTCAGTGGGATTTTCTCACTCACATGGTCCTCTATGTCTCACATGGAGAACGTATTGCTCATGCACCCTGTTTCATAGCAAATACCTTTTGGCCTCTCATTAGGACAGGCCTCGGCGATCCTTCTACTGATGTTCACAGCGGGCGCGACGGCGAACGCGGCCCGTGCTATGCTAATGCGTCTCTCAGGTGTGTACACTTTTATTCGAATTGGAAGGAAGATTCTCGTGGATATTCACACTGCCCTCCGCACTTCAGGTCAGCGGATAGTCGCCCGATTACGGGAAAGCACATATGCGGCTGCATTACGGCAAGAGGTTGAGTTTGTGGAGAAGGGCGAGGGAGATGTCTTGAGCAGGCTCAGTGTAGACTCCAGTATCGTTGGTGAGAGGTGAGTCACGCCAGTGTCCCCGCTTCGTAGTCTGGACCTTATGGCGATTGTGCCTCAGTGTAACACAAAACCTCTCTGATGGTCTCCGGTCAATCGTTATGGCATCTGCTGGATGTATGTCTTTCTCCTCCTTCGTTTTGCGGATAGAGCTTGAAGCAATGCCTACACAGTGGGTGCGATGTTTTACATCTCACCACAGTTGACGCTTCTCATGCTCACGGTCGTACCTCCGGTATCTCTTGGTGCGGTAAGCGTATCGATGTATACTGCATACATCCATTTATGCGTTTAGCATATAGGTTTTCTACGGTCGCTACCTGAAGAAGCTGTCAAACCGGACACAAGAAGCTCTGGGTGAAATGACCAAGGTTGCACAAGAGGCGCTCTCGGCACTACGTACAGTACAAGCTTTCAATGCCGCCAAGCAAGAGGAGAACACGTTCCACCGGAAGGTCAACAATATCTTGACGCTTGCACGGAAAGAGGCTATTGCGAGTGGGATTTTCTTCGGCGCGACTGGATGGAGTGGGAACGTCACCTTACTTGCGCTCCTTGGATATGGTGAGTAGAAGAAACACCGTGTACGTGTCTGCGTGCTAATGAAAGTGCACATACGGCGTCACGAAGGCGGAACGCTCGTGAGCAGAGGGACGATTACAATGGGCGACTTGATGAGTCTTCTGCTTTACACGGTATACGTTGGGAACGGCCTGCAGATGCTAACGTAAAGCTCGCACTTCTCTCATCCCTTTTGCGTTGCTGACGTTCGCGTTTGTGTAGCTCCTTTTTCGTGCGTGTCTGTTCCTTTCGAACATCCCGTTCATGCCGCGTTAACGCCACTTGCTATCTATCACCCGTACTCTCCACCCTATTCATCTGTACACGCGTACATCTGCTGGGGCGCTCCGACTTTTGCGCCAATTTACGTCCGTGTGTCCATCAATGCGCCCACAACTACCTTGTTTTGCCCAAATACCTTGATGCAGTCGTCGATCATGCGTGGAATTGGCGCTGGAGTGCGGATTTTCGACCTCCTGGACCGCCAGCCAGCAATCCCGCCCGACACCGGTGTTGAGGTCGACCCTTTACGCCGTGGAGTCATCCGCTTCGAGCATGTGTGGTTCGAATATCCGAGTAGACGGAACGTGCAGATTCTGAAAGATTTGAATCTCGAGGTCGGAGTTGGTGAGAGCGTTGCTATTGTGTAGGTGCCTTGTTCGTGGTCTGTTGTGACGGTGGCTGACGAGGGGTTGGTAACAGGGGTCAGAGTGGGAGCGGGAAGAGCTCGATTAACGCACTACTCATGAGGTATTATGACCCCATCAAGGGAAAGGTGGCATTTGATGGACAAGGTGGGTTACTATTGAACATGGTCGTGTGAGGTGATTGATTGCATCCGGCAGACATCCGCGAGTTTAGACCGTCTTCGTGGCGGCATATCATCGGCGTGGTTCCCCAGGTGCGCTCTATTTTTGGTGGTCAATGCTTGTGGGTTGTTTGACCCGTCATACTGATGCTAACCTTGGGACCTCAGGATCCGGTCCTGTTTACGGGCACCATCGCGTCGAATATTGCGTATGGAAACTCCAACGCGACGAGGGAACAGATCGAGGCTGCTGCACGGCAGGCTAACTGTGAGTTCGTCTGGGGTATGCCTGATGGCTTCGATACCGAGAGTAGGTCTCACAGTTCCCTAATACTGCCCCAGAGAGACTGATAGTGAACGTACTCGTGGGATATAGTCGGTCGCGCGAGTCTGAGCGGAGGCCAGCGCCAACGGCTAGCAATCGCCCGTGCGCTGCTCAAGCGGCCCGCAATTCTGGCACTGGACGAGGCAACGAGTTCGCTCGACGCGACGTCCGAGCACCGCGTCAACGACGCGATTGACAAGATACTGCGTTCACGGCAGACGACGTGTCTCATCGTGGCGCACCGGCTGTCGACGATTGCCCGCGCGGAGAGGATCGTGGTGCTCGAGGATGGGCAGATCGTCGAGTCGGGGACATATAGGCAGCTAGTGAGTGCTTGCTTTGCCAGCTGCCCTGCACGGATGGAAGATGAGATATGGCGGGCTGACGATGAATAATGTGCGAATATAACAGGTGAACACTGAGGGCTCTCGATTCAGGCATTTGATGGCAGCGCAGCTGAACGCTGCCGCTGGCGAGAATCCAACGGCGACTCTTCCGCCACCGCAGACCGCCGAGATTGTTGAGGGGGTCCGGCAAGATCCAATACAGCAGGAAGCTAGGGCATAACCTCGATCCTGCCGTGGGGGACTACTAGTATGGCTCGGCCTCTGTAACTCACCCATAGCAGCCTCAGCTACGGCCACGTAAGGCCACTGCAGACCCTCGCGCGTGCCTGCAGCGTGTCGAGTCAACCCATGGCCGATCTGTGACGCGCGCGGTCAGAGATGCTGATCATGATATAGGGGTGGAGGTTTGCTTCATTCTGGAGAGTCCGAGCGGATGGACGGGATAGTATTGGGGGAGCATATCCATAAATGTATCCATGGCATTGCTTCGCATCGCTACGTAATGGCACCCACGACTCATCACAACTCGTTCACGATTCCTATGGTCACCTTGATAGGCACTACACCAGCTCTGGGCCTGAGGCCTGAGGCCTGATCAGCAGGCGAGGTTGCTGTTGGTCGTGCTCTTGCCGGATCCACCTGAAGCAAGAAGTTCAGAGCCGCAGGGACGTTGACTCTCTGAAGTAGATCTGGTGATGTTTGTTAGTTATGCTGAGGCTGTTCTTCGAGTTGTTGGACCCGTCCCCCTTGAGCCTCATACGCTCTTCCACACTATCTAGACTGGCGTCTCGTCGGCAATCGTAGACGTTGTCGAGAGAACACGTTAATCCCGTGGGGATGAAAGCTGGCGAATACGTGGTGAGGCACTGATACGATGAGAGAGCGTAGCTGCGGTGTAAGACTTCGAGAAGCCTTGTACGCGGAAATGGGCAACCTTCGTCCGTTCCAGATCTGAGTTGGTCGAAGCAGTCACACGTAGATTGCCCATTGTTGCACTTGCTGACAACGAATTCATCTGCAAAGAAGCTGTCAGATCAGTGTTCTTCCCGTGGTTTATCGTTTTGGATCGAAGTCGAACGAGTTCAGCGTTCTTCCCGTGGTTTATCTTTTTGGATCGAAGTCGAACGAGGTGCTCAGTATGAGGACATGCCTCCGCCCTACAAAAGCAATGACGAACCGTGTGATGTCCCAAAGAAGCGTGCCCGCAAACATTAGTCGATACGCAGACATCCACAGTATTTTAGCGCAAAGTAAGCTATACATGCTAAGTTTTTAGATGACTCGTGTACCGCCCAAAGTCGTACAGTACGAGACTCCGTATACTTTGTGATGTCCCGACGGGAAAGGTGGCTTGCGCCAGTCTGATATCCGATACCCTGAATGAAACACTGACCGACCAACAACTTGAAGACGCGATCCTGGTTTCCAAGGGATCAGTGCTGGGGATAGACATGTACTACACAAAGCAAAGATTCTACTAGCAAGTTACTAAGGCTATACTGTGGCATAGTGGGAAACTAATGCACAGGGACCCTTGCCAAGTTTGGCGGCGGCCATAGGCAGTCCTAAGCTGTTAACGTCCAGCCCTAGACTGCCGAAAGGCGTCAGAAGAACACGTCTCGTTGAGGTTCGAACCGGTCACAGCTGAGGAACATTTCCAGACAGGTGCATATGTACTCTCCTCCAAGATGAGCACAGGCAAATGGTTACTCACGCATTACTGAGTAAAATTCCCAGACAATACCGATCTTGACCGTCTATAACGTGCTGCTGCTCACCCACTAAGTACACACTTCACGAGAGGTAAGCTTGGCTAGTACTAGGGCTTGACATATCTACTTGGAGCGTCATGTGATTCAGGGTTGGAGTCAGAAGGTGATGAATAACGGCGGATATGGTACTAGTAGTCTATACGCCAATGTTGTTCCTCTCAACATCCACTGTGTCCGATTGACCAATCCTCCACTGAGAGCACAATTCCCGTGTAACGTTCCGACCCTCTCAGGCTCGGCGCTCAATGATAGCATGCTAACACACTACCCGCTTACTCTACCTTCGGCACCCCAACGTACACAGGTGTGACTATTATTTGTGCACAGTCCCACTGCCACACATCGCAATTTTTCTGTCAACGAGGTTGGAGGGCTGTCAGACAGAACACTACTCACTACTTATCCTGAGGTGTAGTACACATCTTTCTTCAGCGTTTGCAATGCAGTCTCTGCGTTATCCGCTTGAACGACTAGGAACGACCCCACAATCTTTTCGTGAGCATCTGCTTCAGACGAGTGCACTCCCATGGGGAGCAGTCCTCCACCTGTAACTGTACATTTATGGTGCGTCAATATATCTGTCATTGTTCAGGAAGAGAACACGAATCAGGCAAGAGTGGCTAGGACCTCGATCATAGTGAGATATCTATCTTAGGTGGGCGGCACGAGGGCCAAAGAGGAGAGAAAGTTCGGGATGGCCGGTGAATGTTGGGACCCACCAATGTACCCGCTTTGAATGAGGGGTCCATTCTGTTGCAAGTGCTCAGGTGTGTGCTTGGCCCTCTGTGCGTTCGGAAGATCAGGCGCGTGGATGAGGAAGTAATCCTTCTTAAGGCCTGAAGAGGGCATGTTGACTTGAGTGTGTAGAGGCGAGATATCTTGTCCGTATCTTTGTGCTATGGTACTGACTCTATTTATGTGCATTCCAGGAAGCCAAGCGGTCAGGGTAAAAAGGACATTCTCTCGCCATGTCATAAAGGGCGTAGACTGCGATACAAAAATGCTTGCTCCGCCGAGACCTGATAGACTCCCGATCGTCCACTTACTGTTCGTTCCACTTGACATGCGATCACATTGAATTGCCCACTCACAAGGTTAGTAATATGCCGATCGGACTATGCGTACGAGATCTACAGCAAGCGGGATGGACGTTTCAATGAGACATCGCGGAATCACACCATATTGAGGGCTTCTCAAGAAGTGGAGATTATGCTTCCGGGATCGGAACCGACGGTTTCGTTAGTGAAAGACTACGTATACTCTTCGCCGGATTGCAAACACTTGGGAACACGTTTAGAGTTCGTGGGGTACTGGTCCCAGGCTTGACTCATTGCCCGATCGACCGCAGTTTGGACAGAAAACCACACAACTGGGGCTTGAGGCCACTAACCATGAGCTCTTCCATCCATGATCCTCCCCCAAGAAACCAGGACGCTCGAGTAACTTTCTAGCACTCCATTCTCACTCACCTTGTCCTGTAGCCACTTGCACGCAAAACCTGCCGAAAACCCCAATCCACTCAGACACTGATAGCTCAAACACTTATGTTAGCAACTTGAAACTAACGGCCGTTGGCCACTTTTCGATGTTGCGCCCTCTGGTGCATCTGCCAAGCCTGCATATATTGTAGTTGAAGTTATAGCTCGGCTGTTACTTAAAAGTCTGTCATAGATACCTTTCGCAGACATTGATCGCTCGTTTCAAACGTTCACTTGCCCGTATCCTACTTGCTTTTCCAACTTGGATTAAGATCCTACTCACGGAAGGGAGAAGACATCATCCTACAATTGCGTGAGCGTCCGTCCAATCAACAGAATGATCGACCGGATACTTATTGCGGGGGCCGTCGGTACTGTATGCAACGAGCCTGATAGCTTCGATGTGGGGCGGGTCTTGTCTTACATCAGGGAAGCGTGCAAACACCGCTCATGCATGTGCATCCGAGATTGGCCATGGTCGTGTTGCGTCTAGACAGACATACTATGAGCCTGGTGCGTCTGTTAAGAATTACTGAGACATTGGCCGGTCATGGTCAGTCACTGCATAAGCTTTATGAGAGGTGATGCCCATGGCTCAGGGGCAAGCAGACCACGATCGCTCACTGTTCAGCTTGTCAGAGATAGCGATATCTTGGCCGGCCATGGATGTCCTAGTGTCTAGTATATATCTGTATGTACTATATATATTGAGACCTGTGCATTGCACGGGCTATGAGCTCACGAATGATTGTTGTGAGCAAGAATGCCGTTCGAACACATGGGAAAATTGATAAGAGAGACTCATAAAGGTGCATACCCGTAATCTGCATACATATCGTCAATGTTGTGTTCGTCCCCATTCACTGTGCCCTCGTCCGAACCGCTCTCGTCGTCCGAATCGCTCTCGTCGTCTGATTCGCTCTTGTCATTGTCGTCCGAGTTGTCATGGCCCTCGTCTGAATCGCTGTCTTCACGGTACTCTTGGAAGTCCTCACCAACGCCTCCACGGTCCATGTGATTGTCCCCTTCAACCTCGCCATTGTCCAGTTCGATTGTGTCGTCAAAGTTGGCCTCCAACGCATCATGCAAGTCTATAGAATCGAGCTCACGGGAGGAAGAGTGTGGGCGGTCGGTGGGCGCACGCGGTGTCACAGGTGAGCTGGGACTCGCTGCGCGTTCATGCATATGCGCGGGGTCGTGCGGGCGGTGCATGAGAGGCGGAGGAACAAGGGTGCGAGAATCGTTGTTCGTGAGGTCATCTTCCGCGTCGGAGTCCGAGTCGGACTCGATGAACAGATGATGTAGGGAGTTGGGCAACTGTCGCCTCCGGCGTGGCTTGGCGGCGCGCAGAGAGTGAGTCCGGGATGTGTTGAGGTCAACACCTTGACCTCGATGCCCGATTCCTCCTCCATGATGGCGCATGAAGAGATCTCGATCTGCAAACCTGTAGGATGAATGAGACATGATAGGTACTAGTGTCCAGGGCGGATACATACATTGATACGATATAATACTCATAGTCCCACGTGTCATCTGGTACAGCACCAGGCTCAACACCTATTTGGCGAGCGAGTTTGGAGGGCGGGAGGAGGTCGTCGATGAGGCCGTGGGCAGGGCAGGGGAGGATGTAAGCTGCGCGTATGACATCTTCAGGATCTATGAAGCTGAAAGGATCATTGTCGGGATCACTAGCATCGACAAATTGGAGGCGCGGTTGACGGCGGTGCAGGAAGCCAGATGGAGTAGCTCCGTCCGCAGTTGTGAACCACCTTACCCAGAGGACATCAATCTCACGCCATTTCCGCAGGTGGCGATCTGAGTCCGGACCCTCGTAGGCAGCCTTGACTGTAAATATACCTAGGACCCGTGCATACCAGTAAGGAGAGGAGTTGTCGAAATCGGGGGCTGGTACCATGATGTCCGCATGTCGTGATGGGTTGATCACGTCTTGCTCCCGCCGCATGTCGTAGGTAGTGTAATTGACGCGAAGCCGTTTGTGCTGGTACATCTTGTCTTCAAAGATCCTGATGCCGTCCAATTGCTCGTGTGTGAAGTCGTCGGCCTCGGTAAACATGGACCCACCGAGCATACGAGTGGCGAGATGCTCGTATAGGCGAGGGATGAAGCCCTGAGTGCGAGACAGGAGGGTCAATTGATAATCGGTCCGATGCCTGATCTATATGTCATTCTTACCTTGATGGCGGGGTCTGCCTCATGCTCCTCTACCCAATTGCAGAGACGGATAGGTGTGCGACGTGATGAAGGAAGATGGATGTGCTCAGTGGGCGGCGCGGGATTGTATGAATTGGGCGGCTTCTGTGAAACTTTGGACTGGGCCTTGTTGCGATTACGCTGCCTGGAGGGCTTGATCTCGGGAGGAGGTCGTGTCAGCCCGGGTGTCATGCCTGAGCGTTCCAGAGATTCAGCTTCAGCGATGGCGGCACGCTTGAGCTGCTCCTTATGCAAGGAGGGGGCAACATAGTCATCCTGTCCACGAAAAGAGGCGACAATCGCGCGATTGCGTTGGTACATAGCAATCTGTCGCTCATATTGTACCTTGTTAGTCCGAGAATACAAATCCTTGACATGTCGGTGTTCTAATTCACCCTGTGTAGATTGCGAGTATAGTAGTATTAGTGTCATGCAGCCTTATGGGTGAGTGAGGTGGCACCGAAGCCACGTGTGACGTACAATCTGAGTTGTATAGCAATCTGTCGGACCCCCCAATGGGATGTACTCATGGTAGTCGCCCAACGCGTGATATTTGAAGGTGTTCATCACGTTGAATACTACGAGGCGTCGTGTGCCTTCACCTGGTTTTGTTCCTCCGCCTGAAGCGTTTGCTTGTGCTCGCCGTACACGGGTGGCTGTTTCCGATGGAAGCTCGTATGCGGTGTGGGTTTGGCAAGTGGTATCCGCAAAGTGCTTGATAGCTGCGTACATGTGTTTTGTGGCACACTTGAGATTTTCGAGGGTGACGTCGTGGTGCATGCGAAGTTTGGCAAGAGCATGCCAGTTGGCAAGCTCAAACAACATATCTTCCACCGTGTGGTCGTCTTGAGGTGGCAATAGTCCCTCGACCACTGGCATCATGACCTAATAGACGAATGAGCTAGCTAGCACGGCGCAGGTCATCACCACTGACTATGAGATAAGCTTCGTAGTCATGCGCTGCCATGCGCTTCCGTGTGGATGCATCATGATGAAACCGGCGAATTCGGTCACGTCCATATTTTGGCATCAATCGGATCCTGTAACAGTGTCAGTAAGATGTGCTGTTGAATGAGAAATACTCATCACACCTTCGGTTAAATTCCTCGATTGCCTTCTCACCTTGGCCAAGTATGAGACGCACGATGTGTTCAAATATTTTCTTCCAGACACCGAGTTCGAATTCGTGCATGAGGTCAGGTGCCATGAGCGTGTATGAGTTGAGGCCGTGTTCAGAGAAACGGATCGAGAACGGATTCTATGAACAAACTCTATTCAGAATGGACGCAGTGTTCCTGACAGACTAAGAATGGACATCCAAGTTGTACCTGTATTGGCGTGAGTGATGCATGCTGAAGTTGGTCCTTGACTCTCTTGCTGGTCAGGGAATAACCCAGCTGAAAGACACAATGTCGAGCGTGCTTGATGTGGAGGTGTGTGAGTCTGTCATCAGTCCTGATGTTTCCACGCCGTCGATCGTCGGCCGCCGACCCCGCTTTGCATATGTCATCCTGATGAATGAGACAGCGAGGGCATCTATGCATCGAGTTTGGCTTTAAAGCAACAATTTTGACCCTGTGGTATGCATCAGCGTCAGAACGCTGTCAGTGGATACAAGGTGTGCGAGCAATGGGCGAATATGGCACTTACTTTTCCATGTAGTCCGCTGAATATGTAAAAAACCTTGGGAATAAGCGACGTGTGATCCCATCAGCACATTCTTCAATGATGCCGGTGACATAGGCTTGCTGAAAAGTGTCGTCGAGCAGATGCAGCCAAACCTGGCAAAACAACTCGCGCCGGCAGAACTTGAGTGTCTCAGCAGAGGGAGGAGCCCCGTATATGCGTTCGTACTCGTCGGCAAAGCTGTCTGGAAGCTAGTTATGTGACAAGATTAGCCATCGCCAAGGTAGAGCAAACTGGATTGTAACAGGTGCACGTACATCTGGTAGGTAGGCCAAATGGTGAGCAGCAAACTCAGATGGTCGGCCGCGTATGTATTTGGAGAGGTTGCCGAAGTAGAGATAGATGGGCCATAGTTTAGCGGTGCCGAAGTTGGCTAGAAGTGTCTCGTCGGACCAGACAAGTAGTGGGAGTATTGCATACTCAAGACTGTCATCGTCACCTGGGATGCGGGGCATGTCTTGTAGCCTGGTGTGCTCCTCTATCATGGCATCAGAGTTGTATGTGTCAGTATAGACACGCAGCGGCGGGGGAGGGGTGGATGGAGGGGTAAAATCCGAGTGATGTTGGGACTGGGTCGATGTTGGACTGGGCTGCGAAGTAGGATGCAACACCGGAGAGCTTGGCGGGTTCCAGAACATCTTGTTCGGGACAAAATGATAATTACCAGCGAAACGTGACGACTTGTCAGTTAGGATGCCCGAGATAACATCCATCAGTCGTCGGTGTTGGAGACCACGGACCTCGTAAGTAGGAACATCAGCTTCGGATGGGTACTTTGCCTTAGTGTGTGGGAGAGGGACGTGAATCGATGCCTCGTACCACCCATGTTCGGGACGGAACAACTTGGCGTTGTGCACCCATTCCTCCAGCATCCGTTCAGCGTGCTGTGCGCTGAACCCCTCCAACTCATCACATGTAAAGCCATTTGACCGGATGATGTCCAGAAGATCATCGAATCGCTCCATTGAGAGTACCTCAGACCCACGTCCGTAGAACCAGTCCATGAGGCGAAATTGTGTTGCACTGTTTCTGAATGGTCCAAACTTGACCTCGTCTGGTGTGTGGGTAGGTGGAACGGGGTCTGCTGATGTGCGCGCGAGCCAAGATAGACTCTCATAGCGTGGGTTGGTGTCTGAGGGCTGCTGACTAGGGTGTGTAGGTGTAGGGTGGAGGCTGCACGGAGTTTCGGTCTCGAGTCCAGGAGCGTCACATACAGATGCAAGAGTGAAGCGAGTCTCTGGGTCGTATGATGGTAAATGGGTGAATTGACGATAGATACCAAACAAGTCCATATCTGTGTACCAGTGTGGATCAGACGGCACTGCACTGTTCTCGGTCCCCAGATCAAATTCCTGCGAGCCGTCGGGGTGAGATGATGGGGACTCAGAACGGTCTTCTCGAGATTCAGGTTCTGGTACTAAGGGTGTGAGGGAGGGCGCAGAAGGGGGGAAAACACTCGTCCATTGGGACAGTGCAGTGGTTCGACCGGATGGGATAAAATCCTCGAATTGTCGCTTGGGGAAATAGCTACGACGGCCTGAGCGTGTTGTTGTTGCTACACTTGCCATTTGAGCATCCAACACATCTTCTGCAAAGAGTGGAGGGGTGGGAATGCACCCGTGAGCACGGGAGTCGAGAGCTTGTGCGGGCAACACAGGTGGGGCCATAGCACCCTCAACATATGGTCAAAAAATTAGTTCAAGTGTAGCCGTAGGCCACATACCATGTTACGGTTCCCACTAGGTTCTACTCCATCCATCCGTGCGCGTTTCCGACTCTCTTCTGCAATCTCAAACTTCCGCTTTCGGATAGTACTTGCAATTGCATCCAGTTCGAGCTTGCACCGGTGTTTCGATCCAGCACGAGCATCTTTGGCTGTAAACCTGCAGCCTGGTGTTGGACAGACAAAGCCAGGGGCCATATTGGTGAAGGGCAAAAGGTCAGCAAGGGTAAGTTGGCAGCACTCATGACGTGCACATGCGCGCGACTTGAGAGTGCATAATCCACGTGACCGTATCTAACATGTGCTCCCCACTGTGAGCTGGTGCGCGCATACACTCACCTCCTTACTGTCCTCATACGTCTGGCCGACATGTATTGCTCTCTCTGTCATCCTCACTCCACTTGCTCACCAAAGATTCTGGTATAAATTCCCCTGCCTACACCCACCACCCCAGTCTCCATCTTTTCCCCATTTCACTACCATCCTTGAGTACGACCACTCCTAGCCCATGCCCCAATCTCGCTTTACCCGGGGCGGTCCTCCACACGGTGATGGAAGACAGCCTCGCACATCTGGCCCCCATCCCCCTCCTCTTCCTCCTCTTCCTCCTCCTCTGCCACAGGTGCAGCAGCCGCCTCCACCTCCTCCTCCACAACCTGAGGCTTTCCCCCAGCTGCAGCCACACCAATCTCAGGAGCCAGAAGATAGCTCGATCCTT
The DNA here is from genome assembly GCA_000743315.1 of Lignosus rhinocerotis TM02. Taxonomy (NCBI): domain Eukaryota; kingdom Fungi; phylum Basidiomycota; class Agaricomycetes; order Polyporales; family Polyporaceae; genus Lignosus; species Lignosus rhinocerus. The sequence continues at coordinate 14,101 of AXZM01001201.1, forward strand.
GGCAAACGGCCTCGTGAACCTGTGGAACCATACAGTGAGGCCTGGGCAGACACGGTATGGCAGCTCGATGCTAATGCACCGTATGTGGCCATATGTTATCTTGTGCACAATATCTCTGATAGTTTCGCATTTATAGTAAGCTCACCATGGCCACCAATGGCACATTGGAGATGTATGAAGCAACCCGCAACATCACCCGTCTATGTGGTGGGACCCATCCCAACTACCTCAATGTCTTCCAGGAGGGCCTCTCGCTCCGTGACCACAGTATGAACAGCCGGGGACATCCATACTGGTCAGTCCAGTGGACATATGCGCACATACACTAACTCATTATTCAAACATTCAGGCAGTGCAAGGTTTGGAACAAGACTTGCGAAGCGACACTACTGTTTCCCATCTTCCTCACCCATTTCCCCCAACTCGAAGAGCATCTAGATTACCTCGAAGACAACCCGCCGCTAATCCAACGTTTCTCCAAATTCGTGAGATGACACTACAGTTTCACTTCATGTGCTGCATATACTCAACTCCCTTGCAGGCTCATGGTGTTGCCATGCAGACGCGTGGCGATGACCTATCACGCGTAAAAAAACACCTCGCCTCCTTCGCGCAATTCAAGGATGGCAACCTTGTTAAAAAGCACAATCGAGGATACAAGAGTCTTGAAACTGCGGAGCTTCTGCTGCCATTGAGGCTGCTCCAGGCGTTCTCGGATGATCCAGACGGGTGGGTACTAGTATATCATCTGCTGTACTGCTCCCTCATGGGCTATCTCCTAGCACTGCACGTAAGCTACGTGACCGCAAGATAAAGGTGTATTCGACAGACTGGCTCTGCATGATGTATGACATGGACCTCCGTGATGAAGAGAAGCAGCTTCCAGGGCTCTTCCGCAGCCACTTGCTAATTGAGGTACGCCTCCATCCTAGCTCTCACGCCATACACTGATTTATGTTCGAGCAGGCCTGCAAGACCATTTGGACAAGCTACTCATCCACAGACAATGCGGATCCCAGCATGAGTGCGGGGAAGGGCAATCCCAACCTTGCCAAAAGGTACGAGATGCAGGAAGGCAATCTTACGCTGCATGCAATCATCTACACCACACTTTTGGTCTGTAACGGGTTCCATCTGATGCATATATGTCCTGATGTGTACTTTCGCATGCGCAGATGCGGTCCGCGCTCACCTCACAAGAAGCATGGTCCGAAACAGATGGAAAGTATTGGAACGCCAGAGATTTTGCGGACAGCATCCTCAAAACAGCACACATCAATGCACACTGGGTCGACGAAGTTGTTGAGTGGTGGAATGTGTTCGTGGTTCTCTCAGTTAATCGTACATGTTGCTCATACTGTCTACAGACAAGTCTTCGGGGATGAGGGGGAGGATGAGGAACTGCGCGCTGAGCGTGCGGGGACTTCCTATTACCTCGCTCTCGAGGAGGCTACCGGCCGTCGCCGACCTCCTGTTGTGGCCTCACCTAGTCCAACCCCGTCGACCTCGCCGACTCCCGGAGCATATGGCGATGAAGACTACTAGGTAGCAGTACTGACGCAATCTCACGAGTTGCACCAACATACTGATGCAACTCTCTCACAATATACTATCTACAGGACCACTTGACGTTCTCGATCACTCTTGCGATGTCATTGTTGCACCCGGTGTCCGTTCGTGCACGCGCCCCACGAGCTTGCGTGCACCTGTATTTTCTCCTTCCATTCTTGGTGTGCACGCCCCAAGAGCGTGCGTCTTGGACTCTTACATTCTGCTGCATCCACGTCCCCGCTTGCCGCGTGATTCCTCGCGCATTATTGTACCCACGCTGAGTAACGATCATCATCACAATAAATTGGATTTGCGAGTACTGGAAAGCATGCATAGTCACCACAACATCAGTATGGGTCGTAAGAACAATTTGATGCCCATGGCTCCTATCACTGTGACCTCACCAGGTCTTCTCACCCCTCGTGAGGGTCTCAGGA
>AXZM01001202.1:0-16084 GCA_000743315.1 Lignosus rhinocerotis TM02
TAACCCCACGCCAGGGTTACACTCCTTCCCGTCCGGTAGAAAAGAAAGAGACCAGGGCCAAGGGGAGGTAGGCGTTAACAATCGAATGAGAGGTCGTGTTCTGCACAATAGGCGTCGAGGGCTTGGGGGTTGCGGACCATTCTGCCGGGTAGCCATTCATCGTGATTGGGGCCGAAACCGCGCCAATGAATGAGGAACCGATAACCGCGGCCGCGTCATTTGTGATCGAGGATGCGATCAACGACGTGTTCCATGGAGCCGTCGGGGAGACTGACGGGACCGGGTTCCTCGTGTGCGCGAGAGGGGAAAAGTGTGTGATCATTATCGACAAAAGGCTTCAAGAGGGAAGAGTGGAAGGTCGGATGAACGGACATGTGAGGAGGCAAGTCGAGGGTGTATGTCGAAGTGTTAGGGTGAGCGGCTGTGATGACGTATGGGCCGTCGTATCGAACCATGAACTTTGCGACCCGATGGTCGCCGCGTTGAAGATAGTCGCGGCGGCGATGGAAGGTGGAGAGTAGGACGCGATCACCAACATCATAAACGATTTCGTGTCCACGGTGTTTGTTCGCTTGGAGGGTCTGGTTGACCTTTGCCAGGGCGAGATTGTTCTGTGCCTCGAGGACGTCTGTTTCGATGCGTGCGATGACATCGGCAGCGCGGGTCCCTACATTGTCTTCGCTGGAAGCGACGACGTCAGTGACGAGTGAATCACATAGAGGGGGCAGAAGGCGGGGCGAGAGCCCCATACGTAGCTGAAAGGGGGTGAAACCAGTGCTGCCGTGAACGGAGTTCATGAGTTGGAAGCGTATGAATGGGAGTGCGCGGACCCAGCCCCGCTGGTTCCGGGAGACGTGGTAGCGTAACATTTGGATGACAGTTTTATTTGTACGCTCGCTCGCACCATCCGTTTGCGGGTGGTACGCGGTAGACATTTGAAGGTTGATACCTGTGAGTCTATGCAAGGCGCGCCAGAAGCGACTGATGAAGAGTTTGTCGCGATCACTCACGATGTGGAGTGGTAGGCCATTTTCGCAATACCAATGCTGGAAGAAAAGCGCCGCAAAATCTTCTGCCGAGATGTCGGAGCGGCAGGGAACGGCGCGGATATCACTACCCAGACGGCAAGTCATGGTGACGATGCAATCAAAACCTTCGTCGGGGGGAAGAGGCCCAATGAAATCGATACCGACACTGTCAAAACGACGGTCAGGGACAGGGAGGGGGTGTAGGGGACCGGGAGGACGCTTAGTAGAGGACTTGTTCCGCTGGCAGTTTTCGCAGCCAGGAACATAGAGGGATTCAAGTTCCTGGCGCATATGGGGCCAGTAGTAAGACCCGCGGAGGGCAGCGTAAGACTTGTCAGCGCCGAAGTGGCCCATGGAATCATGGGCAAGCCGAAAGAGGGCTTCGCGGATGTCGGGGACACGGGGAACGCAGAGGCGGTCGCCAAGGAAAAGGAGACCATCCTGGACGCGAGCGCCAGCGATGGAGCGGCCGTTGAGAGTGCCATCGTTCAGTAAGGGGATGGGATCAGCAGAGGGTGAGGAGCATAGGGAGGATAATAGACGACGACACCACTTGTCGTCAGCGTAGCCAGCACGAATGCGGCTAAGGAAAGTAGGGTCGGCAGAGAGATGTAAGGAAGTAGGGGCCGAGGTGGTAGCGGCGATAGGAGTTGGCGCAGGTGGCGGACAAGCGGACAAGGAATGAGATGCAGTGCAAAGGTCAAGCAGGGCGCCCACAGGAGTGACCGGTTGGATATCTGGACGTAGACGTGAGAGTGCATCGGCAGCAAGGTTGTCTTCGCCGCGGATGTAGGTAATAGAGAAGTCGTATTGCCCAAGAAATTCCTGCCAGCGGGCCTGGCGACGGGAGAGGTGTTTCTGCGTATTAAAATTCTCGAGCGTGCGATGATCAGTGAAAACAGTGAAGGGCACACCAAGAAGGTCAACACGCCATTTCTTGAGGGCGCGGACAATTGCGAGGAGTTCTTTCTCGTGAACTGGGTAGTTGAGCTCTGGACCACGGAGTTGGGCAGAATCGAAGGCGACAGGTCGGGCACTGTCGAGAGTAGGACCATAGGAAAGGACGGCGCCAGTACAGTAGTCACTAGCATCAGTGGTGACAAAGATATGGTTGTTGCCCATGTCGCTGTCATCAATGACGGTCAAACATTCATGACTGGTAACAAGGCGTTTGATGGCATCAAAGGCACGATCATGAGCAGGCGTCCAGCAGAAGCGAAGGTCGGCGTCCTTAGAGGTGAGCAGGTTGAAAATGGTGGTGTGAGTGGCGAGGTGTGGCAGAAAGGTCGCAATGTAGCGGACGAGGCCTAGGAAAGAGCGGACGTCTGCAGAGGAGGTGGGGGTCGGCCAAGATAGGATCTTCTCGACCTTGGAGCCGTCCGGAGTGATCCCATCACGGGAGATGTGATGGCCAAGGAAGTTGAGGTCAACGCAAAAAAGGTCACTTTTTTTCAATGAGCAGTAAAGTTTATGAGCACGCAGCGTGGAAAGGATAGTTTTAACATTGCGGCGGTGTTCCTCCAGACTGTCGGACCAGATAATGATATCATCGAGGTAAACATGGCAGATAGTGCCAATGAACGGGCGGAGCGCATTGTACATTCGGCGTTGATGCATGCTGGGGGCATTGCGACAGCCTTGGGGCATGACCGTCCATTCGAATAGGCCAAAAGGCGTAGTAACAGCAGTATATTTGATGTGATCAGGGTGGACGCGCGTCTGGAAGAAGGAATTAGTCATGTCTAATTTTCCCCAGATCTTACCCCGTCCGCAGTCGGAGAGGATTTCTTGAACACTGGGCAGGGGGTATACGTCGGGGATGGTGTTGTCGTTGAGCGTGCGGTAGTCATTGACCCATCTGGGTAGGGCGGTAGGGTCAGCTTTTGGGACAAGAAAAGAAGGGGAAGCAAACGGGGATGAAGAGGGGCGTAGGCGGCCGGCATCCAGGTGTTGTTGCAGGAGAACTTTCCATGCTTCACGGTATTTCTTTGGACAGTCATACGTCCGTCGGACGATAGACATATTGGCATCTTTAAGGTTGATTTCGTGGAAGATGTTATCGGGGAGGTCGTCGAGGTGGGGAATGTCGTCAGGGAAACAGTCCGCAAAAGCGGCTTTCATTGCGGCATCATCAAGCCGGAGGGTGTCGAGAAAGGCGAGTTCCTCGACACGTTTTCGAATGGCTGCAACAACATTCAGTGCAGGATTGGGGCTGTGGGCATGGACGTCAGCAATCTTGCGGACATGGAGTTTAAGGTCACCCATGAGTGTGTGATGTTGCGCGAGGCGTAAGCGCGCTTCAAGGAGTGCGTAGTCACGGTCGCGACGTCGGCGGTCGGCAGGTCTTTCGACCGGTGGGGAGGGAGAGGGCGGGTGAAGGTGGAGGAGATCACGGCCGGAGGTGGTTTCCCACAGCGCGCGATTATGGACATCAACAAGGAGCTGGTTACGATCCAGAAACGGGGTGCCTAGGATTACAGGGAACGACAGGGAAGGAACAATGATGGCGCGCAAGGACAGTGAGGAATATACATGGTCAGCAGAAGTAACGGTAAAACGGCACCACTCCCGTGCATCTTTCTCATGTCCACTGAAGGCGTCCGTATATTGGAACGGCGAAGGTAGAGAGCGGCGGCGTAGGTTGAGTCGGTCCACAAGGTCAGATTTAATAAGACATACTGGTGAACCAGAGTCGATCAGCATGGAAAGGGGTTCAGACTGAGTAGAAGGGGTATGGATACATGCACGCCAAAGCAGGTGGGGGGCAGAGAATTGGTCAGGTACGCACTCGGAGTCCCATGTGTCTTCGTCGTCAGTGCCCAGAGGGCCAACGGCGGAGACGGCGTAAACAGCACCCACGGCAGTGGGTGGTACACCATCGGACTCGATAGCGGCAGTATCAACTACTGCTGCAACCGGGCGGGTGCGGTTGGTGGGTTTGGGGAAAGTCGTAGCTGGTGCGGCTGAACGCGAAGCTTCCCAATGGGCCCGAGCAGCATCGGCATCGCGAGTGGTGAGTGTTTTATAGGAAGAACCCTTCGGGGTTGGACCTGGGCAATTGCTGCGCATGTGGCCAGCGTAGAAGCGGCAGCAGTCGAAGCATCCACGGTGTGCCTTGAGGAGGTTGCGTTCGTCGTCGGTAAGTCTAGGGGGGTCGCCGCGGTCATTCGGACGCGACACTGAACGGGTGGGGATGGCGGGTTGACTGGCGTTCGACGGGCGTGTGGCGAACGAGGATGGAATACCGCGGTTGCTGAAACCGCGAAGGTCTGCAAGTGTGCAGTGGTGAGCGGCGTTATATTCGCGGTCAGCTTGGATCATTGCAAGCTTCCATTTATAGAAGACACCTTCGGCAGCAATGTCAGGGCGTTTCGCGATGGTTCTAACATGGGGGGTGAGCCGTGCAGTTAGTTGAATGCGGATGTTCTTATCGTCAAAGTGGGAAGGGGTGCCACGAAGGGAAGTGTTGAGGGATTCCCATTCACGAGCGTAGTCTTCAAAACTTTGATCACGGCGCATGTTAAAACGGAGGAGCTGGTCGCGGATATCTTCCTCCCATCCATTGGGCAGGAACATGACGCGGAGTTCGGCTGCGAAGTCGAGTAGGGACAGTGTGGACAGGTGAGATTGGTTAGCGATGTACCAGTCGTTGACAAGGTCGTCTTTGAAACCGGCGGAGACGCTTTCGACAATGTCGGAAGCAGCCACCCCTTTATGACGGGCATAGTGTCCACAGGCGATTTCCCAGCGGCGGATAACTTGTGCTGAGAGTTTGCCCGCGGTAAGTTCCGGGACCGCCTTAGGGATGGGGTGCAGTACGTGGGCAAGAGTGCTGGCAGACATCTGCGGAGGATGGGGAACGGGGATTAAATATTCAGAGTCAGAGTCAGAGTCGGGATCCAATGGTCGAGGGACAATCGATGAAGGAGGGAGGGAGGGAAGGGAAGAAGAGGAAGATGTGGGAGAGGGTAAACGTAAATTCTGGTGTGACGTGGATTGGACGGTTGCGTAGATGGTCAGAGAAGGATAAAGGGAGGGATGATCAAGGACAGGGACGGGGACGGGGACAGGGACAGGTTTTGTGGTGACAGTGTGATGTAATGGTGAAAGAACGGGTGTGTATATGGCAAGTGAGGGGTAAACGGACGAGAGGATTGGGATGGGGATGGGAGTGGGAACGGGTGTGGGGAGAGGATCGGGTGACTCAGCTGTGGTACCAATACACCCTTGTAGCGCGTCGGTGAGATCGTTGGACGCGTCTGTGGAGAGGCCTGGATCGGGTAGCTCCTCTCCACGGTGTGCCAGGTCGACGGTGTGTTGTCGACTCCGGGTCTGGAGGGGGTATGGGACAGTGGGACGGGTGCGGTGGAACGTCAGGTTGGTTGAGTTGGGTGGGAAAAAGAGGGGGAACGGGTGGATGGGACGGGCAAGACGGGCGGTGAAAGACTGTTTGCCTAATATTGGCGCTATGAACCGCGCTGGGTTAGGCGAGCTTGGAAGATGTGACTGGAAGCGGGGTTGTCGCCTCCGGTCTAAGTTCCGTGCTTGTCGTGCTCGTTCGGTTTTAACGCTGTTTGATTGAAGTTCAAAAAAAAGTGAAAGGCCGATGGCCTCACTAGTCACGCGGTAAGCAGAACTAGACCAAACTGCGTTGCGGGAAGATGAACTGAGCTGCAACGCAGGGACACCCAGAGTACTTATACTGTAGCATTTCGATCTATTCGAACAGGCTTGTGACGCGTGACACGGCCATTTGGACGGACAGATTCGAACAGCCGGCCAAATGGCTGTGACACCGACCGGAGATTCGAACACTATATGGCGCGCGGTAGCGCGCGGCGCCAAAATTGGGTAGGCGCTCGCCAGGCCGTTCCGAACACGGCCCTTGTGACAGGTGACATGGCTGTAAACTTCGAACAAACAGGGGGCCTGTGACGCGTGACTGTTCGAATAGATCGAAATGCTACAGTATACAGCTATTGACCCATCCCGATGGCATTATACTACGTACTGCCGTAGTTTTCATTATATATGCATTGAGCACCAGGGTGCTGACATAATAACTCCTCCGGATCCACGCAAACCTCAAAGTTGTCTGAGTCAGTGTGTAGTGCAGATGCCCAACGCGCTACTAATTGGTTGGTCTTTATCTCCGGTATTGCATCTGTAATTGGGTCTCATTGCTACTACTGACATTAATCAGTTTGAGACCTTGCGAATAATACTAAGGCTCTCACGTCGCTCAATAGACATCATGAGACTAATTGATTCTCGATAGGGCTTCGAATTTCTCCTGATGAACAACAGCAACAACAGCCCCCCGGAAGCCTGGCAGCGCGCAGAAGACCACGCTAACGGCGCCGTCGCCGTCGATCGTGGATCTGCAGCACTACAACGCCGGATCGCCGTCGCTGCCGCTGCTCGAGGAGCCGCACCCGACTCTCCGGCGGATCGGGATCCACGGCCGGGGCATCAGCAGGCTGTAAGTACCCGAACCGGCCGACGCAGGCGGTAGAACAAGCAATAGGATACGCTACATATCGGCGAGATCATCAAAGCCGTTCACGATCAGGGAGACCACGAGATAGACTTTCTTGTCACAATCAATGGCGCCAGCGCACCAGTCTTTCTCTCAGACATCACGCAGCCACATCAGGAAATTGGACACGCTATGATAGAGAATGGCTTAGTTCAATTATAGCGAAATTCGTCTCCCGGTTTGTAACGCCCTCATACTCATGCGCAAACCAGCATGAGAATGTACATCCGATGTGATCGTGTATGACGACTGCAAAGAGACCTTCTGTACTCTCAAAGCAGACAACATGCCATGCACGATGAGTCGAACCGCAACTGATGATTCATGTCATGTGTTTTGTGATGAATTTGTTTCTCAATACAGGGCCGTGTCCTCTCTATTCGCCACTTCTGAGCCGAGTTCTGGGTGCACTCCATCCGGATCCCCCGTGTCACGATAGACTGCATACTCTTATAAGCTGCTCAATGCCGTAGCCATAGGGCAACTCGCCTCTCCCTCGATTCTCATGTCCATAGTCATGTACGATGCTGACTGGAACTGTACGTTTCAGTATGTTTCCCACACTGTGGACCTTGCTGCCTTCCATCCCGAACGGCCGAGATCCAGGACCAGCGTCGTACCTTTCTCTCGCGCCTGCTCACCGCCGGCTAGGACTCTGCACCCCCAGGTTCGTTACAATCTCCACACTTTCTGCCCTGATACACGCATTGTGACACGCTTCTTCCACAGGTTTACCAAAAGTGCCCTTCCTTGGTGCAAAATCAACCTGCAAAAAATGAGGCAGCTGGAAAAATGGCTGGTGCCATCTCGACCACTTTTCATCCCAGCGCAATGCTGCTCCCTATCGTAGTGGATCTCGTGCTCGCCTCTTCTGAGGGCGTATTGTTCTACGTCCACACTATGCAGATCCGTTTCAAATCCACGAATGGATTCAACGCGCTTGTGCCACCCACCCCTCCTGGTTCATACTATCCCGTCCGAACCATCATACTGCCCGAATCAGCAGTGGTGCTCAACATCGTCCTTCATACCATGTACGACCTCTCTTGTGCGGCGTACCATCCTGCAATGGATACCCTATCAGCGGCAGTCGACGCAATGGCGAACTACGGCCTCCCACCAAAAGAGCATATCTCTCCCTCCAAACCGTTGTATACCGTGATCCTCAATCAGGCACCTGTCAAGCCCCTCTCCGCCTATACACTGGCGGCATCCCACGATCTCTACGACCTCGCGGTCCAAGTGTCCAGTCATCTTCTCTCCTTTCAGATGTCGTCCCTCACGCACGAGCAGGCAGTGAGAGTCGGGCCGGTGTACCTTAAGCGGCTGTTCTTCTTGCATCTGGGGCGCCTCGAGGCACTGAGGCGGCTTCTACTGCCTCCGCCGCATACGCATCCGTCGACCTCGGCATGCAACTTTACCGAGCAGAAGAGGCTAACACGGGCATGGTCCCTTGCCTCTGCCTACCTCGCATGGGACGCCCGGCCAGGTACGCTTTTGTATTTGCCTTGCTCAGACCGAGCGGCACCGTCCTAGGGCTGATCATGGACACTTTCTACGTGCAGATCTGACGGCAGGGGTGATTGAAGGTGCACTATACCCACTGTCAGACTACCTATCCTGTCCCGAATGCAAGGAGAATCTGGCGGAACGTGTGAAGCAGCTGATCATCCAATGGACCATGATCAAGGTACGCTAGTGCGTCCAGTCATGGATGCTACGCCCAAGAAGCCACTGAACTCTGTGTTGACAGAGATCTATATGAGTACAGAAATCTTCTTGCACCTTCTCCGTAAGGCATGCAGATCCGGATTGCCGGACTAGGGCGCGATCTCCTGTTTCTGTTTCAGTTCACGGCGACTATGAAAATTAGCTCATCATTCTGGTGTCCCACTATTTCCTCCTTTGCGGCACCGAGAGCGTACCCGCGAAACGCTGGACGCGGCCCTTGTGTTAACTGCTCTTCGCTCATGTCATCGTCTGATCGGTATGCTCGTCCGAGACTTCGTTGTATCATATCTTCTTTTCGTGGACACTCAGATCGTTAGCTCTATCTGATATTCGCATCTACATCGTACCACAATAATGATGTACTAGTTTTCTCTTTACCGTCGTTGCTGTCTCTCCGAGTCCATGGCGCATATATCATCAAGGTCAGCTGGACAGTAAGGTTGCCTTAGTGGACATGACTCATTCTAGCCTGAGGTTTTCAAGGTCGAACCTAGACGTTGCCATCTCAGTCAGGGGATGCAGGCCATGACCGTGGAGATCTGGAATCTTGAGGAAGTGGTAGCTCCGCATTGGCAACGAAGATGATGTTCATTCCTCTTCTCCGCTTTAGGCTGGTTTCGCGCAAGAGATCTACTGGGATCTCCGAGTTATGATTGACCTGACCACTTGGTCATTTCGTGCAAATTCGCCATGATTGGATCCATAGAGTTCAATGACACTAGTGAATTGTTGGACGTGAGGTCTTGTGCGTCGCCCTTTTACTGATCAATGGATGTTTCCAGCGTAGACTCGGAGCGTGTAGCCACTCAATGGCACTCATACGCAACCCATTGAGTAACGAGAGATGCAGTACCACGAAGCTCAACTACCGTGGATAGTCCGACACTTGTGCGTGTGAATCATACCGGGATATTCCCTTCATAGTGCTCGGTGTCCTTGCACAGTATCTCACTGTGGTCCTCATCTGGTGAGTGAGTCCATCCGTTTGATTCATGTGCATGTCAGCACGTCGGGTGGATGATGTCGATCGAACATGGCGTGGATCCCTCACTTGATGCCTTCTATGCATCGAGCGCATCGTACGCTGGATTGAATGAGCGCCTCACTATCCGCGCTTGTTCCAAGCTTCGACATCTTGCACGTCGACTCAGGTGCCGCCTTGATTCTTGCACCGCACACTCGGCGCAATCAACGGAAGGACGTCATGGGCCGTACTAGTACCCTAGGACACGATCCCCCGGAAACCGATCTCACTTATGCTAGTTCAAGTTGGCGAGGGCAATCGCTGATCCCCCGGAAACGATGCCTATAGCCGGTCTCACTTATGCTAGTTGAAGTTGGCGAGGGCAATCGCTGCGCTTCGTGCTTAGATGGCAATAAAAGCTGTGGTCAGAAACTCGAACAGCCCGACTACCTCAGTGTCTGCACTTCTTGATCCATGTCTTTCTCACTCCAGAGTGGCATGCATGTAAGATACAGTCGCATCCTTGTAACCGTCCACCCCACAGCTACCTCGATCTCAGTGAGCTCATACATACTCTGTATGCTTGCAATCCACAACTCACGTCATTGCTCAGATGGAGGCCACCCCTGCTGACTCGCAGCGTCCTCCTTCTGCGGAAGTGACCGCTACCGGTTTTGGACCGACGCAGCTGGCGGATGGCGCGCTCCCCGACCTGGACATTGTTTCTAGCGACGCCGTCCGCTTCCACGTTCACAGCCACCGCGTCCTCCGTGCGTCGAACAATTCATTGGCAGGGCTCATTTCTCCGCCCTTTGAGTCCATATCCGTTACCGAGCGCGCGGAAGTCCTCAACCTCGTCCTCCACATCATGTACGGTCGCTCTTGCTCAAAATACGAACCCTCGCTGGGCACCATTGCCCAGGCGCTAGGTGCCCTGGTCAAGTACAGTGCACCTATAGTGGAGTTCGCCGCCTCGCCGCTCCCGCTGTACATCCTCCTCCTTGCACACGCACCAATCCGCCCCATCGAGACCTACTCGCTCGCAGGGCACCACGATCTCGAGGAGGTTGCAGTCGCCGTCTCGCCGCATCTGCTGGGGTACTCCCTATCCAATCTCTCAGACGAGTTGGCGGTGCAGATGGGTCCAGTCTATCTCAAGCGGCTCATGGATCTCCATCAGACTCGCCTCGTGGCACTCAAGACGATCGTGCTCACCCCTCCATCGAAGCATGGCTCCATCCCGTTGTGCGACGACACTGCCCAGGGAAGGCTCATTGGTGCATGGGCATTCGCAGCGGCGCAGCTGGTGTGGGATGCGAGACCAAGTGAGCTAATTCCATCGATGCGGCCCAGTTTGGAAGCGTCCGCGGTCTTGCAGAGACTATGATTGACCAGATCGCAGGTATCTCCGCACACGCTCTCCAGTCCGCGTTCGAGAAGGCGTATGGGAGTGTGGTGTGCGAGCAGTGCCAGGCGAGGCTCCAACTCCGCATACAGCAAGTGGTGTACGAGTGGTGTGCTGTCAAGGTAGGTGAACCTTTTGGCTGCGTGGATGGGGTAAGCTTGAGCTTACATGACATGGCAGAGAACCATCTAGTATGTTATACTTTGGATCACATGATGGAGTCTCAGTGATTCTCAGGCAGTGAGTATTGCACATCGTCACGGTCGTGTCTTGAAACAAGCATCGTAACCGCAAACGGCATAGGTCGTGTAGACGTCACTCATCCAAGCATCATGCATCAACGCCAATAGTGGCGTTTCTCACATAAAATAGATGATGTCCGAACGGTAGGCAATAGTGGCGTTTCTCACGTAAAATAGATGGTGTCCGAACGGTAGGCAAGTACATAACGAGGCGGGGAAAGTGTGACAGCAGACATGACCAAATCGCCGGAGCAATCATAGTACTACTCATGTTACGGTGTTGCCCCGAGCAGACATTGTAGGTCCCATTGAATAACATTGAGCCCCATAGTCGATGTCATTGCGTAACAAGGTCATGTCATGACGGAGCGCGCCGTGTGGAACTTGAAGGGTTTGTAGCAATCATAACTTCCGATACGGAACAGTTTGGCTGATTTTCAAGTTGAAGCCGAAGATCTTACCTGCCAAGACCTGAGGTCGCACGTGATGTAAGTGAGCGCCTTGGGTGCTCCTCTTGATGACTTGATGAAGTTTCTGGTTCAACCACGTCCTCTGTAGTACAGCCTAGTAGTTACTAATCGCCTTTGCTCCATAGCGAGAGCTATATCTGTAAGCATGTCTTGCTTATGCAGGGAACATTGCCACAGCTCGCGAATAAGAGAGCGCTGATTCCACGGTACCGGTATCAGTACTGGTATGTTCGCTACTAAGTCGGCGGACGGGTTGACCTCTCAACTATTCCCCTCCCCTCCGACTCTTCATACTTGTACATGTCTAGCACCATCAACCAGACCTTACGCTTTATAGCTTGCCACCCACACCGCTGTCTACGCAGCTCCGCAAGAACCATTACGCTTGACACACACTGTCGCTACCGGAATGGCACGGTTTATGATAGGTTAGCCAAGATCCCATTCCATCCCTTTAACACAGAGCATTTCAATAGTACTACTTGCTGTTGCGATCTCGACTACCGTCATCTATGCTGCAGGGCAGGTCCAGGCCATCGAAGCCGGTACATTCATGTTCATGGGAGTCGGGCCGCTCACATGACATTCACGTCTTCTTGTCGTTGCATTGTTACCTTTCTCATCCTCCGCCAGGCTTCTCATACACGCTTGACACCGATACCTCATTGCACTCCAGCTCGAATCTGGGTGGCATTGCACAGCGGCTGTTAAAGATCGCTGACTTGGACGTCGGGAGCAAATTGACGACGCCAAAGAACATCGTTGACCTTGGATACGCCAAGTGCCACGGGAATCTCTCTTATCCTGACACGGTTGCGTACCTCGGTATACCATATGCTGAGCCCCCACTAGGCGAACGTCGTTGGCGGAGACCCATTGCGCTCAACACCACACGTGTCACACACGAGGCAGCAGGCAACGTCGTCAACGCCACCGAATACCCGGACTTCTGCATCCAGGGAAGCACTGGAGGCGAGCATGATGTGCTTTCCCCAACCGTTGTTGTACTCATTACGTCTCACAGGTCACGATTCTGGAGGAGCTGGAAGCGAAGATTGTCTAAAGCTCAACGTCTACGCGCCAGCTGGATCCAAGAAGGGTGACGACCGTGAGTGCTCCCGCAGTCCCTTCCTAGTCCCAGGTGCAGCATGCTCTGACCTGACGATCATCCATTCCCTACGACACAGTACCCGTACTCTTCTACATCCACGGCGGAGCTCACATCTTTGGTAACCCGCGGAACTGACCATTTGACCACTGGGTCCACCAGTCCCCAAATGTCGTTATCGTGTCCGTCTATTACCGCCTTGACTCCATCGGTTTCCTCGCCGCGCCCGAATTCGCAAGTGAATGCTTGGCCGATTTCAATGCGGCCATCTACGACCAGATTGAGGCACTCACATGGGTTCAGAAGCATATTCACGCGTTCGGCGGCGACCCCAGCAAGGTGACGATCAATGGGCAGAGCGCTGGCGCGGCTTCCGTGGAGCTGCATCTCATCTCTCGCGGGAGCCAAGGGTTGTTATCCCAGGCGATCCTACAGAGTGTTTACCGTACCCCGCTGCCCACGCCAGGACAGCAGAAAGTATACAGCTATCATGTGTCGTATGAAGCCGCCTTCCGTCCATGCTAATAGCTATTCTTGTAGCCTATGTTTGACTACTACGCAAAACGGGCTGGTTGTACGTCGGCGTCTGTCGCCGAGACGATGACGTGTCTCCGCAAGGCAGACATGAGTGCTCTTTCTCAAGCGCAGGACGACGTTATGTACCATTTGTGAGTGGCGTGTTTCGTAGGTGGACTTGATATGACGTGCCTTGCACAGTACTGGACCATATGCCGCCTTGTTCTCGACAATGAACTCTTCGCCGACTATCCGTCCATCTCGGTCATGAAGGGCACGTTTGCAGATATCCCGATAATCGTCGGGTGAGTCTCAGATCTCCTTCGTGAGTGAACCCTCGATATCAACACTCAAATAGTGCGACATCGAACGGGACGCTTTCGGGTGGGACGGACATCCAAGCGGCACTCAAGGCTTTCTTTCCGCAGCTCACGCCAGCAGATATTGAGGAATATCTCAAAGTCTATCCCTCAAGCGACTTCGACTCTGAGCAGCGACGCCTGCAGGTCGCGACCGGGGGAGTCGGAGTTCATTTGCGCACGTGAGATCATCGGACTCGCTACCGCAAAGAGGAACAACGCATACACGTATCGATACAACCAGCCCGTTCCGAGTGTGCACACGTCGACTGTGGGGTACGCCGCTGATAAATGGATGTTGTTCCTCGGCACGTCCACAGGGTGCGTCTGCTTCTCTATGAGATACCGTCCGAGTCGCTCGTAAACTCATGCACACCAATATAGACCCAACGGCACGACGACCTTCCAGCCACAATCCGACGTCGACCATGCATTTGCAGCTGAGCTGATCGCGTACTGGCTGTCGTTCGTCCGTTCTGGAAACTCAAACACGTGCAAGCTCGAGCGCTCTCTTTTCTGGTCCGAGTATACCCCACAGGAGAGGCTGCGCTTTTCGCTTTAGGAGCCCAAGGGCAAGAACAGGTCCGTGAGCGGAAACAAGGTTGAGACGGAGCCAGTGCATGCGAGCAACCGATGTAATTTCGTTGCGAGTAAGGCCGAGTGGCACCAGGCGTAGGCTTGCGACCAATCCCGATTAGGGAACGTGTGCTTGCTTTGTGACACACTTGCAGTCTTGCACTTGAACATCTGAAATATGGAACGTAGGCTAGATGGCGACAATATGTTCCTTTGTTGCAATCGATTCTTGCGTGGTAACTGGCACGTATGTTCAGCTTGAATGCGTCACAGATCAATCGTTTGCAGATCATGTTCGCTGCACGTCAACGTGAACTTCATTGTTAGACTTGTATATAGTCTGCCCACCAACCCGGACCCCAGACCTGTTCTTCTTCCTTCTGTTTCTTTCCTTGGCCTCAACACGCGGCGTGGATGCCTCCTCCGCAAGCCTCGTGAAAAGGCAGACGGACGCAGCCTCTTCACCCGACAGCGCTGCCATCAAACAACGTCCCCGGGACAGCGAGATACCACCGCAACCTCGACAATCATTGGCGATAGATCCACCGACTATCAATTTACCTTCCGTAACATATCGACCTCTCCCTCAGCTTCCCCACACTGTCGACGATGCTGGGCGCGCTGCCGTGCGCATCACTTCTTTCCCTCGACCTTGTGGTCCCGCTCCCATCCCTCCCCATGATCTTGTCACCGTCATCATCATGTTTCACAACATGTACGACAAGCTCAATACTATCCACCTGTACTTCCCCGTCGCTTTCTCCGCTTCCTCTCCGTATACAAGACCGTGTTGGTTGGGAATGCAGGTCCGTTGAGAACCAACATTTGTTCCATTCACTCAAAGATGCACGCAGCGTGCGAAAGACGACAGAATTGATGGGTATCACCAACACGAACGCTCTCCTCACTGGACCGATCCCCGAGTATCGCGCCGCGTACGGAGCAGTGGCGAGGGACATCTCGCGCGTCAACCACAGGCGAGTAACGTCTTGTTCTCGCTCGTCCTGATGCTGGACATGCCATCAATGCAGTTGCGTTCCCAACGCGCGCTTCGTGCTCTGGTGCCGATACAAGAAGGCGAGGAGATAACGATTAGCTATTTAGTACCATACTACTTCCGTACGTCGTGCGTCAGAAGGAACATAACGACAAGCACGTTTTCAAGTGCAAGTGCAAGGCATGCGGCCTCGTCGGACCCGATCGCAAGAAGAGCGACCTGAGGCGCACGCTCCTTGCCACACGCGCAGCCACGATCTCGTCCGACGACGCTTTGTTCGGACGCTGGCACGCACCTATGCGTCCCGCCGACGAGAAAGAACCCCCCATTTTGACCGCATGAACGGGTGCCATTCCAGCTAACAGATACGGCGTGGCGTAGTATGAGTATGGAAGGATGCTTCCCTGATGAACTGTGGGGATCGGTTCTAACCAGGCTTGTGAAGGCCTACTCTGTGCTAGAGGATGAGGAGCGCGTCGGGGAGTATGCGACACGGATTGCGCAGCTCGATAGGAGATTCACAGGCTCGGATGGGGGCTGGCAGGCGGTTGCCGCGAATCCGCGACACACTGACTGGTGGTGGAAATTGGGTGCGAAGCGTTAGCGTTGATTTGCATAACAACGATTTCTGGGCCATCTTACTGCGCAGTTGGACTAAAAATGATTGTCAATGTATCAGTCTGCTGTTTTGGGCTTCAGTCGCGTTTGGTCTGGCGTGGGTTGGCCATGGAGCACTGAAGGTTGAAGCTCAAGGTTCTTCGGAATCTCGGCTCTTGAGGACTCAACGCACTGAGAACGGGTGGTCAGTGCTCTTGTAACAAAGTTGATTGTGACCAGAGAACAAGTCTAGATTTCCAGTTGTCACGGTGTTCAGAACGTCCAATACTCGCCCAAAACAATCATCATTGAATACAAACGGTCCGGGACCACCCAGTCAATGTAAGTAAATCACAGGGTACTAAAATGCTCAGATCTCGCTGTCATCGACTACGAGAAGTTGCTATCCGCATTGCTACGTGAGATGCATTGATTGCCTACGCATCTGCTTTCGAGTCTCTTCCTCTCGATCATTAACAGCTTGTGTTTCCGGAATGCCTGTCCGCAATGCTGAAAAGAGAATACCCGATCATCTTCCCTAGCGCAGCGGCA
>AXZM01001203.1:0-15846 GCA_000743315.1 Lignosus rhinocerotis TM02
TTTTTTTCTCTGCTTATCAGTCTTAACTCTTCTATTTTATTTTCTTTATAATATAAAGCTCTATCTATTAGATGATAACCTACACCACCACCAGCAAAAATAGCTGCTTTATTTATAAGATCTAATATTTTATTTCTATTTAACATCGTATATTTAATTAAAAAAGAATTTAAAATAATTTTCGTTTTTTAAAAATTAATATTAATTTTTATATTAAGGCTGAATATGATTTATAATCATAAGGAATATCTTATCATGGGCATCTTACAATCATCTTCTCCATCTCCTCAACTACCCATCTCCATCTACAACGTAGTTGACAGATGGCAGATGACATCGTAGATGAGGAGATGGCATGATAAGATGATTGAGAAGATGATGATGATGTAAGATGATACGGATGGCATGTTATGGGGAGGAAAGCTATGAAAATAAGGTAAATATTTTTTCTAATTTATAAAGTATTATAAAACTATACTTAATTAGCGGAGGTAATATAAAAATTTTTGTTTAAATTTAACATTTAGGTTAATTAATTTATAATTATATTTAAGGTTGAATTATTTAATGCTAAATAAGAAATAACTCTTTAAATTATAAATACTAATATAAATTTTATCGGTCCATAATTGTAAATTAAAAATAAATAAAGTAAAGATTATGCTAAATCACTAACTAAATCTACACAATTAATATTAAATAATTTATGATTATTAAGAATTATTAATAATCTACCAGGCACCAGTACTATAAAATCTTCCCATCCCCATAACATCTCTAATCATCAACTGTCAACAACAACTGTCCCATCATCATCTCCATCTCCATCTCCATCTCCATCTACAACGTAGTTGACAGATGATAAGATGACAGATTTAAGATGATAAGATGATAAGATGATAAGATGTTAGATGAAACGTAGTTGGGGTTGGCATATTATAGATGGGATGGGGATGATTGTTGTTATTAGCAATGGTATGGAAAAGATGGGTGATATAATTAGATATTATTAAAATATATAAATAATTCCTTTATATCTTTAATTAAGATAATACTAAAATATTTTAAAATTAATAATAATATCTTAGTATCTGGAAAAAGTAATTTATATGCAAATATATAATTATATAACTAAAGTATTTAAATAAAACAAAATAAGTTAAAAATAAAAACTAGTGGAGATAGAATAATATAAAATTATAACAATAGAATAATAATATAAATTAAAAAAATTATTATAACACATAATAATGTAAATACTGTGTTATTTACTATAACACTTCTGTTTACTGGCTCTAACTTACTAATTTCATATAAATTTAATATTTCTTTTTTAATAAATGCGGGAATATATTTATATAATTTTGGTTTTTCATTGAATTTTTGGAATATATCAATAAGAGATAGTATCATTATAAAGTATGATATAAATAAACCACCAACTATAAATACAATATAATTAAAATATTTAAATATTACACCCCTCATCATCATCTGCGATGATGATAATGGAATAACTATAAAGATAAGTATAAAAATAAGAACAGGAATTAATAATAAAATTATCAGTAATTTAAACCATTTATTTAATTTTTTAAATTGCGAGAATAATAGCATAATAGAGCTATTAATATTATTAGAAGACGATGAGGATTTTATTTATAAGATCTAATATTTTATTTCTATTTAACATCGTATATTTAATTAAAAAAGAATTTAAAATAATTTTCGTTTTTTAAAAATTAATATTAATTTTTATATTAAGGCTGAATATGATTTATAATCATAAGGAATATCTTATCATGGGCATCTTACAATCATCTTCTCCATCTCCTCAACTACCCATCTCCATCTACAACGTAGTTGACAGATGGCAGATGACATCGTAGATGAGGAGATGGCATGATAAGATGATTGAGAAGATGAGAATGATGTAAGATGATACGGATGGCATGTTATGGGGAGGAAAGCTATGAAAATAAGGTAAATATTTTTTCTAATTTATAAAGTATTATAAAACTATACTTAATTAGCGGAGGTAATATAAAAATTTTTGTTTAAATTTAACATTTAGGTTAATTAATTTATAATTAGCTTCTTTATCTGTTAAAGATATATCTGTATTACCTTCAACTAAAGCTGTATTATCAGATATATTTTTACTATTATCCATATATAACACAGAAGTACTATATATCGATCTAACACTAGAATTAAGATGAATTATATTATTTTTTTCATGGTAAACATTTTTACCACCAGCAAAAATAGCTGCTTTATTTATAAGATCTAATATTTTATTTCTATTTAACATCGTATATTTAATTAAAAAAGAATTTAAAATAATTTTCGTTTTTTAAAAATTAATATTAATTTTTATATTAAGGCTGAATATGATTTATAATCATAAGGAATATCTTATCATGGGCATCTTACAATCATCTTCTCCATCTCCTCAACTACCCATCTCCATCTACAACGTAGTTGACAGATGGCAGATGACATCGTAGATGAGGAGATGGCATGATAAGATGATTGAGAAGATGAGAATGATGTAAAGAGTATTCTAATTAGCTTATTATATGGGGTATAATAAATTTTAATTTAATATTATTAATTCTATAAATAATTAATCGTTAAGTCCATCCTTGTATTATTTAATAATGTAAAATACTATGGGGGGATACAGATTAAAAAATTTAAGATTGAACAGGTAACATATTAAATGCGTGGAAAGGAATAGGACTCGCTACAGCCCATTCTAATGTATTAGCCGTTTGAGCTTCATTATTAAATTCAGAAGTAGAAGTAAAGTATGAAGGTATTAACCAAGGATTATTATTTACTGCTTTACCATTAGCAAATATATCATAAATAATATAACCAAATAATACTGTAGCTACAACAGAAATTAATGAACCAAAACTAG
This sequence comes from Lignosus rhinocerotis TM02, assembly GCA_000743315.1. Lineage (NCBI taxonomy): Eukaryota > Fungi > Basidiomycota > Agaricomycetes > Polyporales > Polyporaceae > Lignosus > Lignosus rhinocerus. Next base: position 2,930 of record AXZM01001203.1, read on the forward strand.
ATACAGCATTCCATCCTGCAAAAGCATCAGGATAATCTGGAATTCTTCTAGGCATACCAGCTAAACCTAAGAAGTGTTGAGGGAAGAATGTTAAATTAACCCCAACAAATAATGTCCAGAAATGTATTTTACCTAATAATTCGTTATATGTTAAACCTATAATTTTAGGTGCCCAGAAATAAAATCCTGCAAATAGAGCAAATACAGCTCCCATTGATAATACATAATGGAAGTGAGCTACCACGTAATATGTATCATGAAGGGCAATATCCATTGAGGCATTAGCTAATACTACTCCAGTTACATAAATTATATTTTATTCTAAAAAGTTGGTAAGAATAAGAGTCCTTATTCAATCTCTCCTAACTAAAAATATACAAAATATTTTTATTTAATAATTATTAATTTAGGACTTATATCTTATCATTTTATCAGATTTTTATAGTTGCTAACTACTAATAAAATGATGTCTACGTACAGTCTCTGAGGGTACTTATTAAATTTAAGATACCCTGCAGGTTGCTCAAAACGAAGCTTTCTTACTATTTTTACTATATTTACTATTTTTACTATATTGTGATCAGCTTCGTATTACGATTTACTAATACCTACTTGTAAAGCGAAAAAATGAGTATCTTAGTTATTAGAGGTTTCCAGCATATAGTAGCCTTTAGACGGTGAACTAACAGAGTAGTATAATCCACCAATAGTGAATAAAGCTAAGAATCCTAAAGTGAATAATAATGGAGTAGTAAATCTTAAACTACCACCATATAAAGTAGCTCGTGGTTCAGCCTTTTACCTTTTCAGGTACAGCATGGCTTATCTTCTCAGTATAAAAATGAATTATATTAAAACATATTTATTTATACCTTATTTAGCTGTTAAACTAAAACCCGTCACCGGTGAACCGGACCATTCCTTGTAATATCTTATGCCATACCATCATCATACCATCGCTCATCTTACAATCATCTTATCATCTGTCAACTACGTTGTAGATGGAGATGATGATGATGGGATGGGGATGTTAGATGATAAAATGAGCACTTAGAATATCATGTGGCGTCTGGCCTCTACGCTTTTACAATGATAGTTTCCAGTCATTGACTTAGTTCGACGATATTCTCAATTTAATTGTTAATTCTTAAAATGAGATTTCCCTCGAGTTTGCCACATCAGAATTATATTAAATATTTAACTTATAATACATAGAAGATAAAAAATAAGGATATAACTTAGATTTAATTTTTTTAATAGATTTACTTGAAATATAAATAGTGGGTTGATTTCTTTGCATATGTAAACTACATTTTAAGTTAAATTTATGGATTAATATACTAATAATAAATACACACTCTTTAACAGTAAATGATTGAGTTTGTAGAATAATAGCGTTTCCACTTTTTGAACCGTCACCCATTATCCAATAAGCTAATAATTCATAATTTATAATTTCATATAAATCTAAAGGTACAATTTTTTGTCTATTTACATAAAACATATTGTAAAATTGCGTTAAACAAGGATAAGATCTTGTATGAAAACAAATACCTTTAAATTCACGAGTATTTATTCTTGCTGTAGTTATGGTAGGATATGAACTACAATAATGAGATAATTTAGTAAAAACAAAAATAACGAATTCAGACTTATCTATACTTTGTTTAAAAAAAAATCTAGTATTCCCTGATTTATTTATTTCTAACCAAGCATCAGATATTAAAAGTCCAAGTAACAATGATCGCAAATTATAAGGTAAATCAACCATATGTCTTACAATAGAGGTAAATTTAGGGTAATTTACTGTACTACTTAAGTTTGAAGACCATATTACTATATCCTTACATTTATGGTTAGACGGCAAATAATTTCTATTTGACCGAGGAAATCTTTCTAGAAGATTTAAAGTATTTTTATTTTTTAATATAATTCTGCTGGTCATATTTCTCTTGCTGAAGGAGACTGACAACCAAGAGAAAATTTTAATTCCAGTTGGAACAGCAATAACCATAGTAGCTGCAGTGAAGTATGCTCTCGTATCTACCTTATAAAATTTTTAATTAAATATCTAATATGTTTAATTTATAATTAATACACAAACCAGATATTTAAATTAATTAAATCTTAACTTGGACTATTTCTTATTACTTCAATTACTTAAAAATTGATTAGGGTTTTACCCGTGTAGTCTCTGAGGAATCCTAGTCTAAAAAACAAAAAGGTTTCCTGCAAGTTCTATAAGATTTAGTGATTTTCACGTAGTTCTATTAATATTAGAAGCTAGTACACTAAATTTTAAATAGTTTCTTGCATATAGGGTAATAATACTCCATAAATTTTCATTTATGGACGACGTAAGGAATTTAGCTATACTCCCAACTTATAAGTCATAGTTTTATGCATAAAAGGCAAAATATGTAATTTAACAGTCTCTACGGACTTAGCTAAAATATAAATTCTATAATTACCTCCAGATTTATGGATAGAGCATTTAATATCAAATCTTTTACTTAGATATTTACTAAGCCTTTGAACATCAGAAAAGGTAAAACTATCAGTACAAATATATAAACCTTTAGAACTACCTCTCGAACCGTCTTGCATTATTAAATGTGCTAGAGCGAGTGGAGTTAATAAGGATAAATCTATTGGTACTATTTTTACTTTACCTTTATAAAAATTTGAATAAAACTCATTTAACACTGGTAAAGATTTACTCCAAAAGTTTAAATTAATATAAGTTTTACCGGTTCTCTTATCTAAATAAGAACTTTCTCTATACTTTCCAGAGCATATTTCTGATAAAGAATTTAACAAACTTAAAAAATAATCTTTTTTATCTAAACTTTGTGTAAAACCAAATCTCGCATTTAAGCCTCTAGGTGGTAATTCTAATTTAGCATCCCCTAATAGAGAACCAAATATAATTTCCTTACTTATATTATTTATCGAGGGCTTATTAATGACAACTTTACTACTTATAAGTTGTGAGTAAAGAATTAAATTACAAAATTCATCTAAACCTACTGCAAACATGTGGTGACTCCATACTAAGAATCCTAAGATTCCTATTGAGAACATTGCATAAACCATTCCTAAATAACCAAATATAGGTTTCCCTGAGAATGTAGATACAATGTGACTAACTATACCAAATCCAGGTATAATTAAAATATAAACTTCTGGGTGCTACATTTGTATTAAAATGTTTGGACCATATCTTTAAATTTAACATTAATTAAGATCTTCATATTTTAACCATTTATTGTTAAAATATTTCCAACTTTTTTCTAAAAAAGTACCGGGTAAAGCTTTATGGGCTATAAGATCCTTTAATTCATAGTATTTAGGTATTAAATGAAGTCTATTTTTTTTAGCAGATCTAGAAGGATATTTTTTAAAATAATCTATTAAATTTAAGATATCTTCTCTTTTGGTTATATACCATTTAAAAGATTGTGAGCTCCCTCTATCAATATAAATATTTCCACCATATATTTCTAGTAGAGGTTGTAATATTTCAGATGTTTTTTGAGAAAGAGCAATAGATAATTGTGTGTTAGTGCTATTAATTGTCACTGTACCATCTGCATCAAAAAATCCAGATAACCAGCCACTGTAAAAAGTTAGTTTTTGAGGATAAATGTGGTGACTCCATACTAAGAATCCTAAGATTCCTATTGAGAACATTGCATAAACCATTCCTAAATAACCAAATATAGGTTTCCCTGAGAATGTAGATACAATGTGACTAACTATACCAAATCCAGGTATAATTAAAATATAAACTTCTGGGTGCTACATTTGTATTAAAATGTTTGGACCATATCTTTAAATTTAACATTAATTAAGATCTTCATATTTTAACCATTTATTGTTAAAATATTTCCAACTTTTTTCTAAAAAAGTACCGGGTAAAGCTTTATGGGCTATAAGATCCTTTAATTCATAGTATTTAGGTATTAAATGAAGTCTATTTTTTTTAGCAGATCTAGAAGGATATTTTTTAAAATAATCTATTAAATTTAAGATATCTTCTCTTTTGGTTATATACCATTTAAAAGATTGTGAGCTCCCTCTATCAATATAAATATTTCCACCATATATTTCTAGTAGAGGTTGTAATATTTCAGATGTTTTTTGAGAAAGAGCAATAGATAATTGTGTGTTAGTGCTATTAATTGTCACTGTACCATCTGCATCAAAAAATCCAGATAACCAGCCACTGTAAAAAGTTAGTTTTTGAGGATAAATTAAACTTATTTCATATTTATGACATATTTTATTTAATTGAATTAATCTATTAGAATTTCTAATATGCCCATTAACATCATTAATTAATTTTAATAAACCTGATTTATGATGTAATCTATATCTTAGTGCATTAGCGCCAGATCTTAATTTTATAGATCCACCGTAAATATTTTTAACTATTTGTAAAGCATGCTCATCTCTAATATCCATTGTAATTTCTAAGCTAGCATAACCCTTTTTACTTAAGAGAAAGCTCCCATCTCCATCTATTAGACCTGCTAACCATTCTTCCCATTTTTTATCTTTATTACTACTATGAAAAAGTCGTCCTCGCGATAAAGTAGAGACTTTGGTTAAATTTAACATACGTATGGCCTCTGAAGTTCCTACTAACGAGTTAAACGCTTTGGTTACTTGCGAATTATTCATATTTAAAAGATTTTTAACTTTAACGGTACAAAGATTGCAACTTACACTCAAAGTATCTAATAAATTACTCATGAATTTCTCGCTTACAGTATGTTGCATTAAATTATATTTAAAGGGCCACATTTGACCAAAGAACCCATTCCCTAAATCTCTAAATTTTAAAATAACTCTCTCTAGAGACCCCGTACTACTGAATTATTCTCTTATAGAGCACAGTAGCCTTATGCAATGTAGGGAATCGACTGTACATTAAGCACCATTTCAGGTACCCACAAGTGACCCAGTCTGTAGCGATAATTTAGATTACCGACGGTCTTGGTATAAGTATACGTTGACCGTTTTCACTTGCATAGCCATGAACATAAAGTTCACCTTACGCCTGTCGGGGTAAGCATACTTATATTCTGTTTCTCTCTAAAGATTGCACAGCACCCTACACAAAGTGCCTCATCATCAACTGTCAACAACAACTACGTTTACAGTTGTTGTTGGCATGTGTGTTGTGCAGTGTTGTGTAGTAGAGCGTAGTATGGACTAGAATAGTGGTATACAGAGTATTAACTCTAACAGGTCTTTTATTTTATTTTTAATTACATCTGCCTATTAGAGCTTCACAACTTGTCTTATTCCCATCATCATCCCATAATCCTAGCTCAAACTCTAAACTCAAAAGATTTAAAACCTTTCAAATTATTACTAAAATATTTAATTATATTTGCAATAGCTCTAGAGTTTTTTGTCTCTATCTTAGGGTTTGAATTATTAAAATTTATTTTGATGCCGAGAATACGCCCTATAGCAGCATAAACTATTAAGGGCATGTTCTTTTTATATAATTTAAAACTATGAAGTATCTTATCTTCTGAAATCTTTTCGAGCTGGAAAAAACCTTTAGCCTCTGTAAAGCCAATTAACCATGGTTTGGTTATAACTTTTTGGGCTTCCGCAGTTTCTAATACTTTGGTATTTATGTTATTTCAAACTGGAGAATTTATAACTTTAAAGGGTTCTTCTTTAACTAAATTAGATAATTTTGCATCTTTTTCTTCATTAGTTAATTCGGTGTTTTTTAATAAGTTATAAGCCTCCCGAAATTTTAAAAAGTAATAATACTTATCAGTTAATAATGGATAATTTTCAAAAATAGGAAATATGATATCATTTAATTTTTTGCTATCTCTTATGATATAAGTACAATAATTAGAATCATCTTTAACCGTACCTACACCTAATCTCTTTTTAATAAAATATAATAATCTTATGTTATAAGATTGAAGGGATAACTTAAAAACTAATAACCATTTTTCATTTTGCTTTTCTATTTGAAAAGTTCCAGCGGCATCAGTAAAACCTTGTAGCCACATAAAAAATATATTATTATTATTATTTAAATTTTGTCTTGTATAATTTATATTTTTAAGGGGACTCCTGTTTGGAGTAGAAGAATGCTTTACGTGTAGTCTCTGATGGGTTTTAAAATAAACCCAGGCGAGTAATCCCCATGCATAATACATTTTTACCACTCTATAAATTCTTTTTTTAATTGAATAAAATTCCTTATAGAATAGGTAGTAATATACGTAGAGGAGTTTAATTTTCAATAAAGGAGAAGAATGAAATGTATAATTATAAATATGCTTAAACATATTTGTATTTGTAGTACAAGTATATTTATAACTCAAGATTAAAAATACAGAACTTTCACTAATTTTTTTTATTTCATTATAATACTGAACAAAATTATCAATATCTGTATATAAAGTATAAATAAAATAAAAAGCTAATAAATGTGAGGCTATAAAAAGTAACCCAAAATATAAAATAAAAAATTTTATAATAATAGAGGTATACTTTGAAGTTGCATTATAAATTTCTGTATACACAGAAATATATTTACTAGGAATAAATTTAATAAAAAATTTATATATGTACCCGGATATTTGTTTTTGAGCATAAGCATAGATTAATAGCATTAATATTAATAGCATATAAAACAATCCTAAGGCTTCTAATGTCAGTATTGAATCTAATACTCTTTCTAATGGACTCAATAACTCACTCTGTTCTAAAGGACTATTAGCAGTAAATGATGAATCCGGACTAGGTATGTTTTCAGGATCAGGATTGGAATAAGGATGATCTTTAACAACTTCGTTCCAATCTCTCTGTTCCTCAATAGCTTCTATAGCCCGTACTGCGACATATGTCCCTAGAGTACCACCTGCGGCCCCTAATGCAGTAAGGCCTGCTTTTGCTAAAACATTACCTCCAGCATTCATACCCGCTGCAGCCCCTGCTCCACCCGTTATGATATCATTCTTATTCAACCAACTACTACTTTTTTCTTTCGAATCAGAACTATTAGATGAATCAGAACTATTAGTTGAATCAGAACTATTAGATGAATTTGAAGTTTTATTTTCGTTATCACCAAAATAAGTTTTCGTATCTACAATATTTTCATCTGGAAAGAAAAAATTTGTAAAAAAGACACTTGAAACCATATTTAAGATTAAAACCTGTTGCAATAATCTAATTATTTTATAGTTTGATAATTTAAAATTATTATAAGCTAATGTAGTAATTAAAACAACAACCACAAAATAAACAATACTTACTATAAATGGTGAGGTGCTAAAAACAGCAAGCATTCTTCTAGTTAAACTAAGTGAAATAGGTAATAATAAAGCATATAAAATATAATTAAATTTATTTTTATTATCATTATTATTAGAAGAATTAGATGAATTAGAATTAGAAGAATTAGAATCATTAGAATTATTATTAATATTAGAGCTATTTCCCGTACTTAACCCTCCTCCTTTAAAAAAATTTAAACTTAAATTTTCTCGCATCAAGTAAAGTTTATTTATTATTACATAAATGTAATAGGACAGCTTATTAATAACCGTCCATCCAGTACCGGCTCCGTTTTCAACTAAAGAACTTAATAATAATAAAATTAATGAAGGAGGTAATAACCAAAATGAGATATTGTTTAATCTCGGGAATCTTTTTACATAAGTAATTTCTTACCTATTTGGACTATGTCTTCATCCAATTAGTTTTTATCTAATTATCTAGTATAATTAGCAAATTGGAGCCTAGCGTATTAATGTATAAAACTATACATTCCTAATATAATATTTGTACTAGAAATTTTTATATTAAAGTCTCTGAGGATCCTACTAAGAAATTAAAAAAATTTCCTTTGGTTTCCTGCATAATCTCCCCTTGTGTATTTAAATTTTTACTAATAAAAAGTCGTTAAAACAACTGCTAATCATCTTATGATTAATTTAAGTGTATTAAATACCTGTTCTCTTTGTTAAAACAAATGCTTTGAGGAATTCCATGCATATAGCTAAGTAATAATAAGTCTTATTACTAAGACAAACGGCATTATAATTTATTTAAATGGTCCCAATTGAAATATGTTCTACTATTATTCATTTGGCTTTTCTGTAAAGAAACTAATTTTCTACCTTCAACTGTCATATGATTTTTATTAATTATTTCATTAAAAACAATTTTCCAACTTAAAAAATCTAAATGTTTGCTACTTAATAAAGGATAAATATCTAAATAACCAATTAATAATTTTATAGCATTATGGTTTTCAAGTCTTATAATATAATAAGAATTTTTCTTATTTATTCTTTCTCTAATATGTAATTTGACATTTAAAGCTAAACAAATTTTGTTTAATATTAAATTATAATTTTCATTAGTTTTAGGATAAATCATCCTTTGTTCTAAATTAAATTTACAAATAATTTGTTTTAAAGAATTTCTAATATAAAAACAACCATCCGCATCTATAAAACCTGATAACCAACTATCGTTTAAGATAGGACTATCATTAAGAGGTAATTTAGTTATGTCCATAGAATGTTTTTTATTCATCCAATCAATTAATTTATATAATTGATCTATTTTTGGTGTTCTAAATTTACCGTTAATAAGTTCAATGATTTTACATAAAGTTTGTTTGTGTGAAAATCTTAATTCTATACAATTAGTTTTTCTTTTGGCGATAAATCCTTTACCTAAATAACTTAATAGTTTTTCAGCTAAAGGTTTATCTTTAAGATTAAAAGTTATACCTAGTATAACCCTATCTTCTTTTGTAATAGAAATATAACCGTCTCCTTCTATTAATCCAGCTAAATAATTAGCTAAATATTGTTCGGAGTAATTAATCATAGGACTTAGTTGAGGTTTTTGTGCATTAGAACCAGATGAATAATGATATTTTCGAACTAAACTTAAGGGTTTGACATCAACCCTTGGTATTTGGGATAGATTAAAAATTTTTTTGTTTGCCATGTCTGGGGCACCAACTTGTACTGGTAATAAATAGTTCAATAATACACAATCTTTCAATTATGTTTGGACTATATCTTCAGGTTATACATTAATAATATAACCGCGTTACGTGTAGTCTCTGAGGATCCTACTTATTAATTAATTTGATTTTAAAAATAAAATTAATATTGGTTTCCTGCGGATTGTCCATTGTAATATTTATCTTAATTATTAAGACTACTGTACGCTATTTATTTTATAAATATAATAATTTAATAAAATTAAGTTTTCAGAAAGTTCTATAGGATAACTTTAGGATTTTCCCGCATATAGTAACGTAATAAGATTAATTTTACAATTAACCACGGCAACTATTAGTTTATTTAGTCAAATAACAAATTTTAAGATGATTCCAAGAAAATGTAGTTCTAGTTTTATTAAAATCCGTTTTTGTTTTTATTGCTTCATTTAAATAAGCAGTAGTCATTGTGCTATTTTGTTGTAATTCTAAAATATGTAACCATGACTTATAATCTAAAAATTTAGAGGAAAGAAGTGGAAATTTATTAAAATATAAAGTAGTTTTAATTAAACTAGATTTAGAAGCCGTCATTACAATAAAACTAAAAAATTGTTTATCACTAACAGCTCTACTTCTACTTAAGACACTAGTATTAAGATAATTAGCTATTTTAGACATTATTTGAAAGAAAGATACTTGGTCACCATCATTAGTTAATCTATTATAACTTTGTTTAATTTCTAATCTATAATATAATTGAACTCTAATAGAATTTCTATTAGTTCTTTTGTGAATATTTATAGAAAAATTACCATCAGCATCTGTAAAGCCAGATAGCCAAGGATTACTGTCAATAGGTGAGTTGTCTAAACCTTTAATTTCTAGATTTTTAATTTGCGATAAAATTAATTTAGTACTAGGAAGTTTGCTATTAATATTTACACCGATATATTCATTTAACCAATTAATAGTTCTATTTAAAGCTTCTATTTTAGGTGTTCTCATATAACCATTAATAATATTTACAATAGTATAAACACCTATAATATCTTGTATTTGCCACAATACATAACCTCTGTCAGATTTTTTAGATACAGTTCCACAATTAGTTAATTCTTGTAAGTATTCTGCTAAAGGTAAATCAGCTAATTTAAATACAATAATTATCATAGGTCTATATTTTTTAGATGTAGATTTAATATCATGGATAGCAAAGGTACCATCACCTTCAATTAAACCAGCTAAATAAGGACCTAATTTAGAATTTTTATTTAATAACACATTATTTTTTGATTTCAATAATATTTTATTAAAGAAATTTGAACTAGTACTATTTATATTGAATTTTCTTATTTTGTTAGATTTGAAAAATAAATTTGAACACTTGTTACCAAAACCTCCAACTAGTGCTGGCATAACCATAAAGAAGATCATTATAAAGGCATGTGCAGTAATGATCACGTTAAATAATTGATGGTCCCCTTGTAATACTTGCACTCCTGGTGCTGATAATTCTAATCTTATCAATACTGAAAATGCTGTACCTATCATACCTGCAAATACTGCAAAGATTAAATAAAGAGTACCAATTTCTTTAGCATTGGTAGAAGATAGCCAAGAATTCATTATAAATTTAAAATTATTAAAAAATACTGAGTATTCCTTAATCACTTAACTATCTTCTCTTCTTATTAGCTCGTTATAAATAAAATTTATTAAACTAAAAACTATTTATATTATATAATTATTATTAATATGAAATAATAATAATAACTCTCTTTTAATAATATTTATCTTTATACCTATATATTTTTTTAGTAATAATATATATGTATAAATAAGAAAAAAAGAGAAGAAAAAACTGCTCCTTCGCTCATACCCCAATGCCATCTACATCAACATATCATCTTCTCCATCTCCATCTACAACGTAGTTGATGATGGGGCAGATGCCCATGAGGGGCCAGGTGAGGGGGAGTATATCTTAATTTGATATTATTATTTAATAATAAAAACTTCTTAACTATCTATTCTTAATAATAAAAATAGATTTTATTAAATACTACTTTGACTCTATGGCTTAAAAAAATTTATGTCCAATAGAAACAGTAAAACTAAAAGATCCTCTTTTGTTTTTCTGAGTTATTCTAGCTGTAGTCACATAATTTGATTTACTTCTAGCTAAACTACCATATTGTATTTTGTTAACAGTTCTTCTAGGAACAATTTTCCCTCTCATTAATCTTCCACCTAATTTAATATTAACTCCAGTACATAAAGTAGAAAATTTAGTTAATTTATATTGATTATTTCTAAAAAATATTTTTTTAGATTGATGTCTTAAAAATCTACCAATAATTCTACTAAAAGAATTTTTTCTTAATAAACCTAATTTACCTAAAATATTAACTAATATTTGACTATTATGGCTTACCGAATATAATTGAGTTAATTCTAATTTTATTGGTTTTTTAAAATATTTACTTAATTTACTTGATAAACCTTGTAATTTATTTAAATTTAATTCTAAAAAATTTTTATTAGACAATTTTTTATTAATAACAAAATAAAATAAATTTACAATAACATTTTTAGAAGTTACATAATAATAAGGTGTACTTACTACACTAGACATTTCATAAAAAGAATATTCTAAAATTTTATATACATTTTTATTTAAAATTTTGGAATTTAAAGTATTAGATTTAAATTCATATATAACACTATGATTTTTAGCTAATTCTATATCTAAAGTAGTAAATGTTTTTAAATATTTTTGAATAGCAGTTTGCATTTCTGTAACGTGTTCTTTGTTTTTCTGACCTGACGGTATAGAAACACTATACATATTTACTTTATCATAGTAACTAGATTTACTTTGAATTTCTTCTTTAATTATCACTTTTTTTGAATTTATAATTAAAGATTCTTTACTTTGAGGGTTGTTTAATAATTGATTACTATATTTTGCTATTTCTATTATAGGAGATCTTTCTATTACTTTTCTTTTTAAAGCTGTTACTTTAAAATTATTAGATTTTAGTGTAGAAAGATCTATAGCAGAATAATGATTATTTATCGGTAAAAAAGATTGATTATTATTCATTTTGTTTTTTTTTTTAATGACTTTTTTTATAATATGCTATTAAAATAATAGCATCTTTATTTATCCATTATAATTTAATATACATACGTTTTACTTTAATTATATTTTACAATAATTAATAAATAATGTTTAATATAAATAATTAATTTATATTTAATAAATAAAGTATATAGCTAACATAGTTAAATACGTAAAACACTTTACATTTTATTAATATATAAAGTATTCTAATTAGCTTATTAATATAAACCTAGGCTAGATATAAGGGAAAGTGACTACATGAAAGCTATTAATATATACTACAGGAATAGAAAATCGCTCATCTCCCATCATCATCTTCTCTCAACTAACATCTACGATGATGTTGGCATCATTATCTCCATCTCCTCATCTTAAATCTGTCATCTTCGATGGAGATGGAGATGGCATGATGATGGTATGAAAGATGGGAGATGAAGGCGATGATAAGATGATAATTTAAATACTCTTTTATTTGTAACATTTTTAATTTTTATTCCGTATAGAATACAATAACTTTACAGTAATAACTTAAAACTATTAGATAATGACGTATTAAATATTTTAATACACCTCCTTTTTAATTTAACTTTATTTTACTTATTAAGATAATCTTATTTATGAACCTTTACTTTAAATTTTACTTTAATTTTACAACAGATGCTATTAAAACATCTATTTACTCTTTTTAGCTTTTAATTACTAAATTTAAATTATTTTTATTAATATTTATTTTAGTTTATAGATTTTTTTATTTCTCATCTTAAATCTGTCAACT
>AXZM01001204.1:0-15775 GCA_000743315.1 Lignosus rhinocerotis TM02
CGGTTATTTCTTCTCGCCAGCTTTGCTGAGCGACTGGACCAGTGGCCTTGATATCTGCAGGACAGCTAGGTTGGCTGCAAGACTTCTGTGAGCGGGGAGAGGAGAGCTCCATACCTGAGCTGCTGGTGCAGCTCCTGGTGCTGTAGATTGAAGCAGAGGAGATGGACATTTTATAGTGTGTGGTACTGGTTGAGATTCAAGTTGTGGTGGACAATGGGACGGTAGGCTAGCGCAGAGTGCATGGGCCGTGACACATAAGCGAGTGGCGTGGGTGTGAAACGGTTCGGAGTCAGCGTCGAATGAGCGGACGGACAGCCAAGCGAGCTCACCTGTTCTGTCTGTCTAGTTCAGGCAGGGTTGGTGTGACGCCACGTACTGATACGGATGAGTGGGGTTTCAAAGGGTCGACCACAACCTGAATGAAGGCAGCCAATACGCAAGTAATTAGTACCTTTGAGATGGGAAGCAAGGTCTTAAAGCCAGTCGGCGACGGGTGGAAACCTGATGCAGTCCTGGTTAGATCCTCGGGCTCACTAGTAATATGAAAGTTGTTCGGCCGGAACAAGGTGGTAACGGAGCAGTGGAATCACTTACGCAGCACAACAATCAACCGGATTGACTGCTTTGTCTTTTCACGAGAGTGTTAGCGCTCAAACTGTTTAGTCCGTGTTCGTGGCTGGACGCGAGTCCCAAAGCACTGTTTGAACTTTTGGGTAGGACGACCCTGAGCGCCCGTGTCATGCGACGGACCGGACACCGTCGAGGCGCCCGATGTGCCTAACCACCAAATCATCGAGTGGTGAGGGTGCTCTCGTTTTCCTCAATGGAACCTAAAGTGCAGAGGGTTTTATTTTTCAGCCGGGCTAGATCTCTGTCCTGGGAGCCTCACGTAGACGTAGCGGCGATACCTCCGAAACCACCAAAGGATATATGAGAAGAGCTCAGAGACAGCAATAATCGCTCTGCACTAAGCACTCATCCTAGTTACAGGAATCCCACGTGCACTTGAACTTAAGGCACGCAAATTTGAGTTGAACAGGTAAGTGGTCCAATAATGGTTAGGAGTCGCTATCGACGAGTACGTGAGATAAAACCTGAACGCCATGCTGTACATGTTGAGATCAATGAGATCATGATCTCTGACATTTCGCCCTGCTCGCATCTCATTCTAACCTGCTGCTTGAGCGAATCGCTACCGAGGAGGGTGCCCCAGAACTCGCAGTCTTCCTCCGCTTCGAAGAGCTCCCGAGTTCTTGCGTAGACGTCCCTGGTTCATCAGGTTGCGAGCCATCAACAGTTCCACATTCGATCCTCCTCTTCGCGCGGCACACACTTGTGTCGGTGGAGATTGGGGGAGGTAATGCTTGGGATCGTCCAGACCCACGAGGAGGGATCGGCGGAGGGGCAAAGATTGGTGGGAGGTTGTGATAGTCGGACGTCACACACGGAACGATGTCACCACCGCGCTTGTCAAACCATTTGCAAGGAACGAAGTCAGAGTCTGGCCAGTCTGGGGAGGCGAGAGCATTGTCGAGGAGCCCGAGGACGTCATCGTAGGTGATAGGAACAGGGGCGGCATCCTTGTATCCCAGATGCGTAAACATGATAAGTTGCCCCCATTCTTTCAAGATCTTCATCAAAGGCCGGTTGTTCTGGATGTCGAAACGATCAATCCGTGTTCTCAGCCAGTGAATTTTCAGTGCAGCCCCTTCATCGTGAGCCCCTTCATGGTCATTTCCGAATGCGAACACCTTTTGCGCCGCTGTCTCTGTGAAGTTATGCAGCGTGTGACGGATGACGACCCAAACTAGGACCCAATAAAACGACTCTAGGTCGTGATGAGGGCAGTGGGTGACTCCCTTCTCCAGTACCTCGATCGCCATAAAGTAGTCAGTCCCCTGTGCCATCGTGAACAATGGGTATGACATCTACAACTCTGAACGAAAATCACTCACCGTGCGCTCCTTAAGCTGGTCGTCTCGTACCATCGTAGTTGGGACACTGTCCAAGCCGTCGAATGTAGTAAGCTGGTCGTCTCCTACCATTGTAGTTGGGATACTGTCCAAGCCGTCGAATGTAGCGTCGTCGAGATAGCCAGGTGCCAGGACGTTCATCATCGAACTGTGGTCGAAATCGTGAAGTGGACCGACGAGATTGCCTCCGTGGTCTTGGTCGACAATCATGGACCGACGAAATTGCCTCCGTGGTCTTGGTCGACAATCAAGATGGTTCAAGTCCGACAGAGTTGTGGCGAACAATGGGTGACTGGGTCCGTGCACTAGCGCTGAATGCGAGCAGGCGGGGCGGGGCGGTTCAGGAACTCAGCGTCAATCTCGCGGCAGGGCTCCCTTCAGGGTCTTACATTCTTTGCATGAAGCGGGCGGGGGATTGTTATCACAATCGACTCGAATTTTGATGCGAGAAATGGCAGCGGGCACACAGCGCTTTCGGGAATACTGAGTGCTGAGTACTGAATGACGACTGTTGAGCGTTTAGCGTTGCGGGATGTGAGCCACAGGCCTCCGGCTCCATTTTCGGGCTGACGTTGGGCGCTCAATGCACTTAACCACCAAAATCCTCATCGAGGCCTCCGGCTCCATTTTCAGGCTGACGTTGGGCGCTCAATTCCCTTAACCACCAAAATCCTCATCCGAGTACTCTTTATGTTTTCAATATGTATGTATGTTGTGGATCAATCCCCTAGAAGGTGTTCAGTGACCTGATACCAAGTGAAACAGTATGTTAGTTTCTCAAGATATGCGTGACACGAGCAGATATCGTGGAAAATGCCGGTACTTTTCCGCACCGATGATATCGAGAACCTGCGTGAGCGCGGACGCAGAATACACTGCAGATAAAATAACAAACGAGACCGATATCAGAGTGCGCCGCATTGGTCCGCACGTAACCACCCGACATTGCCCAAGCCACATGGACAGAATCGTTGTTCGAGCGGCTATGCTGAGATAGACAGCGAAGTGTCAGCATGAAAGCGGGAGTATCTCACAGATTAGGCTCTGAAGCTTGAAGCATCGCACGATGTTTCTCGAGCAGCAAAGCTTGGTAGGTAGAGCCAAACTGACTCGGAAAGCCGACCCTAGGCCGCCAAGATTTCTCATGTTCATGTGAGTAGGTTGATCTCTCGTACAAACGTATCGAGGACGAAGATCGTCGACACTTTATAGCGCAGGATCTGCGCCGCAAGAAAGGACGGCTGGTGTGTGGAGAGACAAACGTTTGTTGTGTGCGGGAGAACGTCGGCCTTCTCTCGTCCCTGGCCATTAGGCGCCTACTGATCTTCCAGCCTGGCGCTACACGTGACGTCACCGATAGAGGAGATCGTCGTCTCAAAAAGTGAATCGACCTCAGTTTCTGGCCCGCATATCTTTCTTTGCCATCGACCACGACAACGACCACGACAACAAACACAATGAGCTCGCTCAGACACCACAGAGTCATCATTGCTTCCCTCTTCCTCCCTAATACAACCGTCACCGGCGATTCTGCTCCCTCCTCTCCTCACGATGACTCCCCTCTGTACTCGCTTCCCTCGACGCCTGCTTTTGGGACATCGGCACAGGGTCAACGACAGCCTTTGCTCTCCAGGGCAAGCGGCCCTCTGAGGAGTATTGTCGAAGATCTTAGGGACAAGGTGAACATTAGTTATATTTTGAGCACCCTCGCTTCATACCATGATACAAAACCTTCTTTTCCGCTGTTCGGAGAACATAGTACTCAATGAAATACATAAACAGACTCGCAATCCATCTCCATCGGTGACTCCTCATGTTGAGACCTCAAACCCCTTTTCAAGACTGCCTCATGCAATCTCTGGCGGCGGAGCCGAGTCTCTTCTCGACGCGCTTGCGAGCAAACTCAATCCACCCAAGACACATGGCTCTATTGGCGTGACGACACCAGCCAACGGTGCCCGCAATTACCAAACCACCCACCATGGGAGCAATGCTGGCCAGCCCCGCGTTCAACGTCGTTTATCACGCTCCTCGGCCCATCGCAATGCCTCTCGTTCCCTCTCTTCCTCCCGCCACGATCCTTCCGCCCATAGTATCAAGTGGCATTTTGAGAGCAATCCTCACGTAAGTGTGTGTTGTTGTTTGCATGCTACTCATAGGCTCAATACATGTGTAGTGCAATGGTGGTCTGAAAAATGCCATTGACAGTGTCGGCGATAGGTTGAGGCGTAAGCTTTGGGTTGGCACCTTGGGCACCAACACTGACGGCTTCCGCGAGAGCCTCCGGCGTAACATGGAATGGCGCATGCGCGAGGAACGCGACTCTTTGCCTGTGTGGATCCCCGATGCTGACTTTGCGAGCTGTTATGATGAGTTCTGCCACCAGGTCCTCTGGCCGTGTCTTCACTACGCTGTCCCAGATGCCCCCAAGACGAAGTCGTTCTACGAGAGCGCGTCCTTTAAGCAGTACGTAGCGGTCAATCAACGTTTCGCAGACGCGATCGTCTCCGCATACAATGACGGCGACATGATCTGGGTGAACGATTACCATCTCATGCTTCTTCCGGCAATGTTGCGCGAGCGTCTTCCGACCGCGCCGATTGGCTTCTTCATGCACGTCGCATTTCCTTCTTCGGAGATCTTCCGCAGCCTTAGCGTGCGGGAGGACCTGCTCAAGGGCGTGCTGGGAGCAGACCTGATCGGGTTTCAGACCGCCAACTATGCTCGTCACTTCAGGCAGACCGTTAGTCGCATTCTCGCGGCGGAAGCCCTGCCAAAGGGGATTCAGCTTGATGACCGCTTCATCGACGTTGGCGTGTTCCCTATGGGCATCGATGTCAACAGTATCACTGCGAAAAAGTAGGTTCATGTTTGTATGAGGCTCGTTCGTATGCTAACCATGTACCACAAGGCAAGACCCGGAGGTCATCGAGTGGGTCAAGTCGCTCAAGCAGCGTTACGCAGGTATGAAGATCATTGTTGGTCGCGACAAGTTGGACGTCATTCAGGGCGTGCGGCACAAGATCCAAGCATTTGAGTCATTCCTGGACAAGTACCCGGAGTACCAGGGGAAGGTGGTGCTCATCCAGGTCGCACTTCAGACGACAGAAGAAAACGAAACCCAAGGTGGCGTCGCCGATGTCGTCTCGCACCTCAATTCTCGGTTCTCTACACTTACATACCAGCCCGTCGTCTTCTTGCACACTCAGGATCTTACGTTCAGCCAGTACCTTGCTCTCCTAACCGTAGCGGACGCGTTCATGGTCACCAGTCTGCGCGAGGGCATGGCGCTCCGTGCGCACGAGTTCGTGGAATGCCAGGAACAGCGCCACCGACCGCTGATCCTCAGCGAGTTTACCGGATCGTACAGCTACAGCGGGTTCAGGTCATGCATCCCAATCAATCCTTGGGATAAGCGTATGACTGCGAAGGCTATTCACCAGGCCTTGACCATGAGCGACGACGAGGCTCTGTCACGCTGGGAAGTGAGCATTGTATCGTCTATCAATGTTCAGCACTCATCACAGTTCACTGGCAGGATCTGCACAATCATGTCGTGACCCAGAGCGCTCAGGCCTTCGTGACATCGTTCCTCGTGCGCTGCCTGCGGTCCAACATCGAACACATGCAGAGCGCGGACTCGGCAGATATCGCGACGCTCGACGTGGCTCGTATACTTCCTCGGTACCGCCACTCGCAGAAGCGCCTCCTCCTCATCGACTTTGAGGGGACAATCTGGCAACGCGACATTCGTACCATCGCACGCAATGCCGGGGTCGGCGTTGGAGGCAGTCCAGACTTCCAGGCGCCCGAAGAGGTGGTGCGCCTTCTGAACCGTTTGGCTGAGGACCCGAAGAACGAGGTTTGGCTGCTCAGCGGGCTGCCGACCAAAGGCATCCTGGATGTCGTTGCGGAGCAAGTCCCGAAAGTTGGCATGGTGTAGGTGTTCCGTACTCTTGCGCTGAATGTCGAGGGGGCTGATGTGTGTTTGTGCTATCGACAGGGCGGAGAACGGGTGCTTCATTCGGCCGCGTGCGGACCGTGATGGCAAGTCGTCGTGGATAAGCATGGTCGCGAACTTCAACCTCACCTGGAAGGCGGCGTGCATGGAGATCCTCCAATACGTGCGTACCGAGCTGCTCCCCACGCGCTTGAGAGTCATCATGATCCACTGATTCGTCTCTCACATGCACACAGTTTTCGGAGCGCACCCCCGGCTCGTTCATCGAAGAGCGCGAGGCGTCCGTCGTCTGGCGCTTCTGGACGGACAAGGCGATAGACGAGCACGCGTCGGACTGGCAATGGGCGCGGCGGCAGGCGGCCGAGGCGCAGAACCACATCTTCGACAGCCTCGGGGAGCGGTACGGGCTGCGGATCATCCCGGGCTCGACGTCGTTCCTCGTCCTGCCGAACAACATCTCGCGCTCAACGGGAGGGGGAGAACGCGAGCGAGTTCGACTTTGTGCTCGCGCTGGGCAAGGACGAGAAGTTGATGCGGAGGCTGAACGAGCTGGATAATGCGGAGACGTGCTCCTCGAGCGGGAAGGGCACGGACGCGAAGTGGAAGCTCGCCGCGGAGCAGGTCGTGCCTTCCCTCTGGCGGTTCGCGGAGTCGAAGTGAGCGAGAGTGGGGGGAGGGGGGTTCTGGGGAAGACGGGATAGAGAAAGTAGTTGGGATCAGTATGAGGTATGTGTTAGTGTGTAAGGATAACGCAGTAGAACGGTTGTTGTACATGCTTCAATGTATTAAGAGATGACGCGCTGTAACTTTGTACTATAGGGATCCATGCTGTTGCAACCTTGCGACGAATTTGCTCTCGCTGGCCCTAGCTGTGTTGCGGCAACTGGCACAGTATCTGGGGGTTGAACTTGTGTCTATTCTCTCCTATGAATTGTAGATCTGTGAGAAGGACGTGTGCTCCTCATTCTCAGCTGACTCTTACGGACGACGGGATCGAAGACGCAGATTTTCTCATTCACGCTATCGTACAACGAACACTGCCGGGCCGGGGGAGGGGTGATAATAAGTGGGGGGAAGGAAGTTGCGCGCACACATGTCGTCGCGCATTTCAGACAAAGTTGGAGAAACGAGGAACGTAGCGAGGGATATACATAAATATGAGAGTGGAGGGATGGATGGATGGACACTTATTCAGAGACTCGGACGGGAATTTATTGCCTCTGCAAGGACGTATATGTGTTTTTCGATCGATCTATCGGCTACCTGTTTTGTTTTGTGGATTTTGCTGAGCAGGGCGAGGCCAGAGTGAGTGACTATAGTATAGAATGTGGGAAATCGGAGTGGCCGACGTACTTGTGACTTTCTATATAGTGCTACTGCGCGAGGGGCAGATAGATAGCCTAAGCTCGAGCGGACTCGGCCGCGGCACGACGCCTGAGGCCGGATTGCGTGCTCAGGCGATGATGCAGCCAGACTGGGGTCCGGAAGGATCCCCGGTGTCGCAGTCTGTCGGGATACCGGTCTCGACGACAAGCTCGATGAACTCCTCGGATGGGAGAGGGACGACGGGGCAGCAGGTGAACGCATCCATCGCTTTTGGGGGGATGAGGGGATGAGGGGATGGTGGGACGGGTTGTCGGGTTGTGTGGGGTTATCGGGGTAGGTGTGTATCGACTGGCCGTCGATGGGTGGACACGGAGGACGTAGACCTGTGTGACTGTGTCTGTTTATGGAGGGAGCTCTAAGGATTTGTGGTCTGTCCTTCAGCATCGCACAGTGGGTTCCTATATAGTGGGGCAGCGAGATGCAGGGATTACGTCCGAGATGTCTGGTGGGTGTTTGCGCAGAGTCTGAGAGCAGTCGGGATAGATGCCGGGTTAGCTGGATATCCATCGAGGCGGATAGTCGTATAGATAGCTTTGTGCATGTGAAGTTGAAAAACAGAGAGAGCCTTGAAGAGCAGGGTTCTAATCCTGATAGAGGAGGTCAGCCCTGGCTACCTTGATGGTCATACCTATCCGATCTGAAGTTGTGTTGCGCGTGTTTCAGTTGTTCTCACCACATCCACACATTCCTCGTTATTTAGTTCGGAATCGACGATTGTAGCACTACTTTTGTCCTCGGGGCTGGAAGGATAAGAGCCATACAGATGGCCGGATGAATCTGGGTGCCTAGAGATCCAGTGATGGAATGAACGGAAAGATGTTGCTGATGCAGACACTTACACAGCATAACACGGTGCTGCAATATCAAACGGATATCAGGTTACGTCCCGGGGAATGGCAGACATTTGGATGATGCTGCCAACAGACTCGGAGCCTCTCGGACATAAGTCACTGGTACTCGAGAGATTGGTTGATGAATGAAACGCTTACAGTGAACTGTGGTTACCTCTTCGAGGGCAACGCTGCCCTCCGGCGCAAGTCATTCGCGTTCGGAGCATGATAGTGAACAGGGTCTGATCAGAGCGATTCATATTTACATTGCGCACAGTACTATTTGATAAGCGCCTGTAGACATTGTTGTAACGGGCCGGGGATCCCGCCCACAGTAAAGCTACTAGAGCCTGAGGCAGTGCGGGTCTGGCATTTGCCATGACACTCGGATCCGGAGTACTTTAAGTCATCCTGCAGGCTGTGACCACTGACTCTGCCGTGCAAGTCATAGGCCACTCATTGCCTCCTCATCCTCATTCTCATTCTCATCCTCCTCCTCCTTCTCCTCGTCGGACGAAGTGTGCCCGCCATGACAGACAAACAAGAGCTCACTCCCGGGACGACCGAGAGTGAACCTGGCTCAAGCATGTTCGGCTCAAATACGAGCACATTCGGTTCTACTGGTGGAGGGTTCGGCTCGACTAGCTTTAGCAGCGCATTCACGACTTCTCCGTTCTTTCCCCCGTTCGGCGTGCTGTCAAGCCCAGCTGGAACATCTCCAAACACGCATGGAGAAATGGTCCATGTCGGCGTAGGGTGTTGGTTCTGCGGAAAGTCCAACATCCGGGGTGTGCGATACAAGTGCATCCAATGCACGTGTATGTTCTTCTCGCCTTTCTCCCCCCCAGCCAAGACACACTATGGTTCTTCTATGCTCACAACATGCACAGCCTATGACAGATGCAGCGCGTGCATGGCGTCCCCCAAAGCTTGGGCGTCACACCATCCCAACCACCAGTTCTTCCCCATCTATGTAAACGGAGAACTCAGGGACTACAACGCAGTCAAACACTCCACGATGCACTGGATGGAAAAACCGGTGCACCATGGTGTCAGGTGCGATGGATGTGCCAAGGTTAATATCGAAGGCGTGCGGCATCGGTGCCTACAATGCGACGGTGCGTTCGCGTATCATGAGAAGGACCAGGGTATTTACTGCCCGAATGTCGCGCCCTTCGCAGACTTTGACTTCTGCGAGAAATGCCTATCTGACCCGAAGCAGCGAGAGACACACCACCCTGCACATCCGTTCTTCCCCATCGTCTCTCTCTTTGACAGGTCCGCGTACGACCACGCCCGTGCGCTGTTCCAGGCGCACAACGCGCTCGTCAACCAAACCCAGCTCCCGCGGCACTTTGGCACCCACTGCGACGCATGCATGCAGAACCCGATCGTGGGCGTCAGACACAAATGTTTCGACTGTCTAGGTAAGATACGATCTGAGTTTTTTTTGCCTCTTCTGAATGTGATTGAGGGGGCTGGCTGACGACACACAGATTACGACCTCTGCACCCAGTGCATCTCCGATCCGTTACAGCGCTCCAAGCACAGTCTGAAGCATGTGTTCTTCCCAATTCCTACCCCGGGAGGGACAACGCAGTACGAGACAGCTGCGGTGATCCGCAACACGAGCTGAAAATCACAAACGATGTGACGGAAAGTAAATATGAGGGCGAACATGGGCTCGGAAACATACAATGTGACTACATTACATAGTCACTCGTGTGACTAGGCGATATCAAGAGACCAGAGTTCATAGTTCAGTTCAGGGGAGCACAAGCATGATTCGACTCACTGGGTCTTTGGCAACTTTTTATGCAAGAATATATGTACTTTCGTCTTCTGTCGTTTTCACAGTCTCATCATGATATACAGCTTGGTAGTCTGAGAGGACATACACCATTGCTCCGCGCAAATCCGCTAGAATTGATTCGGACTGAATATTGTCATTCTCGTCTTGGATCTCCTCCAAGCACTGAGCGACGACAGATGTCGGGAAGCTTGTGACATGCGGTCCAGGCGGATCTCCCCAATGCTCGTGGGCACTATCTCCGTTGTCTCCGGTATGGCCCTGTCCAACTTGGCAGTTTCACCACTCAATATGTGACTCGGCCAGACACTGCCACGGGCGTACACTTACATTTGTGAACCTCTCAGGTCGCGACTACTATCACTAAATAGACATTGCCATGGGCGTACAGTTACATTTGTGAACGTCTCGGGTCGCGACTACTATCACTAAATGACATTCCCGGTCTGCGTGGGTAGTTGTCTAGCCTCTCGTCGATAGAGGCATACAATTATATCTGTTCTTGCTACTCTGAGTCAAGATTCAGGACTCGAGATCGTCACAACCTGGTCAAGAGCTTCTTATGGCGGGGCGAACTGGCAGCGTTAGCACGGTAGGCATCGATGTTCACGCCCAAAGGGGCAGTCAAGCCAGAGCTTCCATGGACTCGCGGATTCGCATGCCTGCGCCAATCACACTGTCCATGGCGCTCTGCCCTATCCGCGCGGAAGATGGTGTCGCACATTGAGACGGACAAGTGCTGTGATGTTACCTGCAGGGAGGGCTGTAAATGTACGGCATGCCTGCCATGCGGGGAGCGCCGTGTGCCTGGGCATGGTTTGAATCTCATCGTCGGTGATCTGAGAGGTTGGCACAGAGTCTAGATGCTCTGCCGAGGGGTAGCTCCAATGCAAGTTCGTGAGGTTGCTGTTGAACGAACTTTGAGTCGACACAGCGGCTTGTCCCATGCGCTGGTGGACCCGGCCTGCTCTAAGGCTGAAGGGCAGCTGCTGCAAGAGTGAGCCCCATGGTTCCTGATGAGGGCTCTGGGAAGCTGTCACGAAGACCGTGGGAGGGAACCAGATGAACTCGAGATCAGAAATTGTTGGTGCGACTTGAAGGTCCTGTCGTTGTCATGCATAGTCTCGGGGCCTCCTTTACCCCTGGGATACTTGTAGTATGGAAGCCTGGGCGACTAGTAACGGTCAGCCATTGGCACGCGAGTAGCAGGACAGGTAAGGAGAACAGGGTCACAACTCACCTCTCATCCATCGCACGAACAAACGCCCCTGACGACCACGAGCCTTTTGTCGATTGCGGGCCCGGGCCAGTACCGAGAACAGAGCATCTCAACATAGCCCAGAGTGCGGAGAGTGGGTTGGCTAGGTGGTCATACATCCAACCGGACTTCGCTCTGGATGCGAGGGAACCAGTTGAGATATGCTGTTGCGGTACCGGTTACGATTGCTGAGAGTAGCCGATGGTACCTACTCGCATCATCGCGTGACGCTGGCTACGGCCGGGACCTGAAGTAAAGCTTGAGTACTGAGTTCGGACAACGGGGATACTAACGCTCTTCAGCAGGAACGATGCCAGAGAGCAGCAGCACGTAAGAGTATTCCATAGTACCGGCTTCATTGGGCGTTAAGAAGAAGAAAGAAGTGCTGGAAGACGAGGACTGGTGCCTTGGGTAGTCGAGACGATGTATCGTTTCGCGAAGGACGGGAGTCAAAGGCAGCAAGCAAGAACGACTCGGCCAGCAAGGTGACCATGCCGAAGGTATCAAGGAACCAGTCCAGAGCTGGTACAAGCTGCAGGAGTCGCAGCAACGGCGACGATATAGAGTGTAGAGTAAGTACATAGTCCAAGCGGTTTGACAGCTCATGACCCATACTACCAGATCTCTCGATACATGCAGGACCAACATGACATACTTCAGATAGATAATAAGAGCGATGCATGACTAGGACTAACATGACATACTTCAGATGGATAATAAGAGCGATGCATGACCTCCGAGGTCCTCATCGCCCAGTTTATGGTGGTTACAGCGTGGAACTACTAGCTCGATGTAATGAGCGCATCGATTCCTAGCAACACAAGCGCGAGTCGAGCGTCATTCAGAATCGGGGTGTCGCTTGTCCGCAGTGGGGCTGAACCGGATGCGCAACGCTCAGAGAAACGAATGCAATGTTGCGATGAGCGCTGATCAGGCGGAGAGACGACGAGCATTAAGAAGGGACTGAGGGTTAATTTATGCTTGTATGCACTTGAACCTGACACTCTGGGTATCCCCAGCCCCGCAGAAGTAGCCGGTAGAGGCAACTCGAATACTCCGAGCGCAGCGGCTAGCAAACATCTCAATGCGAATCCTCCATTTTCATCGAAGGCGTCAGGTCTACATTGTAGGAGTGGGAAATAACAGAATCATACGTCGCTAGCCAGGTCGGACTTCAAGATGAACGATGACTTTACCCGTGGGGGCATCCCAGCCTGATCGACACAGTCAGCTCTCTGAGAAGCAGACTGCAAGACCAGTAGTTGTGACCTCTCACCTTCTCGTAAATGCGCTCGACGCACTCCATCTGCGTGATCGACTTCTGCGGATCGTGCCAATAGTGCTGTGACTTCTGGCTACCGCGAACTTTATCGACGAACGCTTCCAGCTGATAGCGGTACCTGCCATAGTGCGGGTCAGCAACCAGCATATGATTGAGCAGCGATATCCTGGCGCTCCTAAGCGGCAGACTCACGAGGTCCACCACTCTTCTCCTTCTCCATCGGCGAACTTGTACACCTTCTCCGTACGAGACGATCCGGAGCGCGGCTTGACCTTGATGGTATGGTACAAGCCAGGAAGGTAGTAGTTGAACCACTCAATATCACCGCCTTCCAGTTTGACGACAAAGGTGAGCTTTGCCAGGCTCGGGATGAGGCCTAATGGGCCCCAGCACGGGACGCTGAAGTCCACGCTTGATTCGGCGGTTATGGAGGTCTCTGGAATGGCGTACATGACGTGCATCGCACGGTCGACGCGCGACTTGTCTGTAGATACCCCTGTTGCGTCTGCTTGAGTGACCTCGATGACACTCTGGTCCGTGCCAGTCAGGAATCTAAGTGCCCCAAGTGGGTACACTGTAATCCTCTCGTGAGTGATATGGGCGAATGTGGTGAGAGGCTGTGCTGACCTCCCATGTCCATCGTGCACCCCCCTCCAAGGTCGAACGAGTACCGAATGTCGTTTTTTTGGAAAAACAAAGGAGAGAGCACACTGGGAACACAGAAGTTGGCGACTATACTCTTGACTTGCCCTAGCTCTCCGCTATCGATGATCGCCTTTATACGATGTATTGAGGGATGGAACCTGGGCGACACAAGTCGTCTGTAAAGCAGTGTAGAGGAATGAGAGAGATACTCTGACGGCTTACTGCACGTGGATGGCTTCGAGAACGACGACACCCATTTTCGCTGCAAATTCGAAGATCTTGCGGGCCTCTTCAGCCGAGTCTGCGATGGGCTTCTCGACGAGGACGTGCTTCCCGGCTTTGATAGCATGCATGGTCCATTCATAGTGAAGTGCGTTCGGAAGCTGGGGTCCGTCAGAAGGTGAGAAAGACAGAAGAAATGAGTACACGTACTGCCACGTAGACAACATCGATTTCGGGGTCGGTGACGAGCTCTGAGCATCATCCTGTGGTCAGCGCATCTAGAGCAAGTGCAGCCTAGCAGTGACACGAACTTTCGTAGCATTGTGGTCCGCTGTGGACGCGAGGAATACCGTGTTTCTTGGCATACCGGTGGCCTCTTTCGTCGTCTCGGCATGCGACTGCCGACACAACGACGTCGGCGTGGCTCTTGGCGGGGGTTATAAGTGCGTCTGGCCCGATGCGCGCTGCTCCGAGGATGCCAAAGCGTATGGGCTTGTTGTTCTTGGGCACCCGTGGGGGGAATAGCGCCTGAAAGAGATATGATAGGTGGAAGTTCCGATTGGCGTTTGAGCTCTCTAGAACACCACTAAGCAGCCATTTGACGCTTACCTTATAAATTCGCCGCATACTTATTTGCTGGGTGGGCTAGACGGACGGCGTGGAGGTCCGGATGAAGGTCCATAGGCGTTCCCTCTTGATATAAAGAGAGAAGAGCTCTAAATGTCTCGGAAATATATATGGTGAATCCAGGGGGCAACCCGCCCGAAGGATTTTCGACATCATGCCCAAAAACGTTAGCAAGGGACCCCAAACACCGGTCGGAGGTCGGCTATGAGCTCCTTGATCTCTGTGCTACCTGGAACTTGGTGTGTTTCCCGCCAGGCAAGAGAATAGTATTGTGATCCTGCTCCTGGTGAACCTCTTTGTATATAGGTATAAACTGTTGTGCACTACCTGACGTGGAGAGAGGTGATGGGGAATAATGATTAGCTGTAGGACCTCGAGTGGGAGTTGCAATCTGAGGGGGCCCAGTGCCAAACTCCGTGAGCAAAGTGAGTGCAGCACGAGCGTGTTTGATTTGAGGTTGAAGTGCTTTCTTAGCATTGCAAGAGTTTGTTCTACGATGCTGAAAGAAAGCATGAGGATTCCCAGTCACCATCACGGTATGGGTGATCTCCTAATTGCATTGGTCGCAGTAGACAGCCTGAATCGGCGTGGTATTGCAACTGGTGTGTGTCTACCTGTGAGATCTGAGGATGTCGGTGCGACCTCACCCTCATTAGTGAATGCAGATAATATAAGACGATCAAAAACATGGATTTCGACACGAGGACATGATCCCGACATGAACGTACTACTAGTCCAATCGCAATGAGCGCGGGTGCATAGCAATGGGTCTTATCTGTTCAGAGATAAGATCTGGATGCGTGCTCAGAAAAAATGGAACCCAAAGTCTGCCGTTTTGCGTGAGTTTTGTATTCCAAAGCCAGCCTATCTCATAGGTTACATGGAGTTCTAGGGTGAGAATGCTTCACTTAGTGCTAGGATGAAGGATGAAGGAGGTGGATGAGATATAGACAGGATGGTGTCTAAAACGTTACTAGAGGACCCCAGCCACCAGATGGAGTGGGGTACCAGTGGGGATAATGTCGAAAATCCTTCGGGCGGTTGCCCCCTGGATGAATATACATCGCAAGCATGGGCGCGACGTGCCTGCGGCGCGAGTGTGATACTCCCTGAGTCAACTTCTTATGTAAAACGGGCCAGTAAGCAGCACCCATGAATGCTGAACTTCTTGAAGCCTCGTCAGGGGAGCGAGGCTTGAATACATATTGGAGAGGAAACTGAGTATGCCGATAGACCGAGTATAACCCTGAGATGGGCATGTTCCAGACTCGCCGCCGAGGCAGCCCCCAGTATATATGCACGGTCAACGCTACAGTCGACTCCCTTATGATCCATACCCCTCGGGATGCACCCACATTTATGGGTTATGACATATTATGGATTTTGGGGATAGACGCCCTTATGGTGTCTAAGGGGAGGAGGAAGGAGCTTATTATTCATCTATAATTCCTGCCTGCACCTGTGCGCGTGACTCATGCAAGAAGACGGCCAGTGCATTCTCCAACCTTCGAGCAACTAACTTATTACAATATGTGCGCATCGAGTGAGCACTGTGGCGGCGTAAGCCTTGCAAGGTCCAACACATCATCAGGGGTTCCAGTGCAGGACCCGCCCTTCTATTGACGATGGAGGCGGATCAGCTGACAAGCTGCCAGCCCTCGCGCATCAGCGCCGTGTTTCGGGTATGATCGTATGTTTCGTCGCCGGTATGTCTTACTATCACGACCCCAGTGTTCCAATGGGTACCCAGTGTTCGGATAAATCGCTCTAGGTCATCTATT
>AXZM01001208.1:0-15639 GCA_000743315.1 Lignosus rhinocerotis TM02
AACCCATACTTTTAGACTCATTATGACAGGTATGGGTCACAAGAGGTTACAAGGGTGTCAACTGTATTCATGTTCGGCTCTGCCGGCTGGCGGCTTCACTTGCCGGCGGAAGAGGACTTGCATGCCAGCTTAGGTCAGCTTACCAGGGGACTCTCAATGTTGCAGGCCGCAGGCCGGCTTCCACTTACTGGATAGTCATGCGCAAATACTGTACCATTTCGACCCATTATTCACTGGGTGTGACCTGTGACATCAAAAACGTGAATATTCACCGCAGCAGCACCTGGTGTGACTATGGGACAAAATGTGACATTCACTTCATCCTTTGGTGTGCCAACGGTGCAAACATTCATGAAAACTGAGTAATTACTGATCACCATTACCATAGATAAAAGGGCAGGCACACTTGAGGCCCATCTTACCACTGCATTCAGCTGCCCCCATAATTCATTGTCTGATCCAATAAAAATTGGAGACTACTTGGTTAAAAAAATAGAGAAGGAGAGGATGCTGCTCGACAGCTTCCAGGCGCTTGATATCAGGTAAGCAGTGGAGTAAGCGAGCAACCAGTGAAGAGGATGAAGCTCTACCACCATAAGTCCACTTGAAATTTCTCTCTGGTGTATCTAGGCAATCCTAGGAACGTCACTGAGCACTTTTCAAGCAGAATGAAGGGCTGTAAAAGCTGTTACAGGCCATTGTGACAACATATGAGATAAGATATTCGTACTGCCTTGTGACATGGGACAATGTTCCAGTTATTCATCTTCAAGGTGCCGAAGGATGCGTGACATGAAGATTGGGTCGAAATGGTACAGTAACAGCGGTCATTACGGGCAATATGTGGAACACCGTGCTTCTCGTGGGCATCAGCTATTTATAGCTGTTTTCAAAATGATAGGCCCTTTCATGATTTCTCGTACAGACAGCAAACTTTAAAGTATGATGATCCAACGGAGGTTTATCCATAACAGGTAATACACAGATACGAATAATGCGTGGAAAAGCATCCCCAGGAAATACATGACGATCAGAACAGGTCGGCAACTGGCGCGGGCACAACAGGTACCGTGATAGGGCACTCCTCAGTAGGGATCAGGAGAAAGAACTCATGACTGTCCAGCAAGTCCCCAAGCACCCACTCCTGGTGCTGCTTGTAGACCCCAACAGCAAGAAGAGGCTCGGAATGATCAACCCAAAATGACGTAAAAGCCAGGGAGACCGTATGGGGCACCGGATGCTGCTCAAGGAGAGAACCATGGAGTGTAATATTAATGTTCTTCAGTTGGAAATATGCCGGCGCATGTTGGAGTCGATGGTTGTGGTACGAGTAAGTACAAGGCGCCTCCTGGACAGAACCGTCTGGAAAAGAAGTGAATTACATAATCATCGGAGTTCCAAGTCACCGGGGGCACTGTCTGTCGTACGAGAAATCAGATCAGAAAAGGGCCTATCGTTTTGAAAACAGCTGTAAGTGATACCAGCTATGTAGTACTGTATCTTCTTCACCAACAACTCGGCGTCCCACCAAGCTCACCATACGGCTATCTGAATGATCGTTGTCGCCGATGATTGGTATATCCACGCACCATCAGCGGTTCTTGTTCGTAGAAGAAACCGCGCTCGGACGAGCGCAGAGAGCAAAATATCTCTCGATAAGGGAAGAGCCGGAGAAGGCAAGAAGCGAGCGCTGCAAAACGCAGAGAGTTTTCATGTTCAGAATACAAATCAAGCGGGTCGTCGGGAAAGCAGGTAGTGAGTAAGGAAGAGGGGCATCAGCGGTAGCAGCAACAACGCTTGGTCGAGCTTCTACATAGTCGACTGAGCGAGCAGAGGTAAGAACCAGTCATCAAGGGAAAAGACAAGTGGGAGCCATGGACAGAAAGCCCGATCATTAAGAGAAAACAGAGTTGATTAGGAAAGAGCGTATTGTGATAGTAAGTAATGATAAGAAGCCGGATAAATCGGCTAATAAGGTGATTAATGGATGCGATACAAACTGGGTGAAGCAGCATCACCCGGAGTTCGGAATGCTCAAGCGACCATTCGGATGGACGCCTCCAAAGACTGATCCTCTCACCTTCTCCTTCGCTCTCTCCTACCATTCCTTCCCCCTCTCCGTTCCTTCTCCCTCGCCACGTCGTCTCCGCCCTCGACGCTGGTGCAACTCATGCCCGTGAGGACCCTTCCCGCCGACCCCGACCTCGCTTTCAGTCCCCCTAGCATCTACACACGCCCTCCGTACACACCTGCGTCGTCGCACCCGCATCGCGACATCCACGACAACAGGCTAGAGCCCATCGTTCATGCTGCTGCCATGCCTCCTTCCAATGCCCCTCCCGACTCAGACTACATCTCTCAACCAGGATGGTCACCACCTCAACCTCGTGTATACCCTGACCCTTCTTCTATACCCCCGCATTGGCAGATTCATCCAGCTACACTCACACAGTCTAGGGACGGCAGAGCCTACGTTACTTCCGGCCCTACGATGCAAGGAGACCCTCGTGTTCCGTGGCAGAACCCGTATAGTCGCCCACTTCAAGTTCAAGCTTTCGTTGCGCCACCACCTCCTCCGATACCGCACAAGGTTTGGATATTGGACTGCAAAGGTTGTGGCACGTTTTTGACCAATCGTGGCATGAAGGTGAGCGAGTAGCCTCGACTGGCCTTCTCTTGTATACTCGACCACCCTCCGTCGCAGCAACACAGACAATGAATGTTTAAATCATATTCTCCATCTGATAGTGCGCTGCCGTGTTCGTCCTTGCTTTATGAGGGTTGAATGGGGTGTTGTGACCGGTGTTTACAACACAGATCAGGATAGCCCTGCAGCAATCTTGGCTAGTGGCCTTTATTCAGATGGCAGCCACGCTACATGCGGCCATACAGATTTACGGTATGCATATGTGCATAAGACTCATAATGGCGCGCTTTCGACCGCTTTTCTACTGATTGTGTCCGCTACCGGTGAGACTGACGACCTTCAATCCTAGGCCGTCCTGCTATTACGTCCGAATGTCCCTCTCTACTCGACCGACGCACTGCCGATTAACTGTTCTGCGTTCACGCCCGAGCTGGAAGTCCCAGCGCATGCGCCTTCCATATCGATATCGTCGACCGCTCCATATGCAGAACCATCTCAGTTTACGCGCTCTTCCATGTCAAGTTTGTCAGGTGAACCTTCACAGCCTAGCGGATCTTCGGAACGGCCGCCGACCCGGACGTGCGAATGCCTCACCCAGACGTTGTGTTGTCACGGGTGCGGAAATGCAGTCGGATATATGATCGTCACGCCTTGCCAGCGATGCACGTCCTCCATTACGGTGAATAACCGTGCCACAAATGGTCATCGGTTCGTTTTCTACTCTAGCGAGATCATTGCTTGTGAACGGCATTATGTTTTTGGAGAGCGAGGCGTCAGTCGTTTTCATCCTTCGCCCCCCACAGTTCCATCGACTCAGGTCATACAAGCGGGTCTGGCGGGACTGACGATCAATACGCCGACGCGCCCATCCATCGTACAATCGCCCCCTTCGCCGCCTTCACCTAGCACACCATCTTCCATGCCTCCGCTTTCACCTGGTCCCGCACTACCTGGGAGAAGGACGTCTATCGATTATCTGCCAACACCTCCTCCAGATAGTGATAGCCCATTTGCACCAAATGCACGTTCCGCACTCCGTACGAACTCGTATTCGACGACGACCAGTCCTCGCGCGAGTATCAGTGTGGGCACGGCATCGCGCCTTCTTACCGCTCAGAGCCGCGCCGGACCGTTTGAAGAGGCGCAACAAGCAATTCCCCCAGTTCCTCCCAACTCACACTCGACCACTCCGCGTACAGGCACTCTCTCAAGCTTTGCCGCCGACGCGTCAACCCAGACATCCCCGATCCCCCCTTCTCCTTCTCGCGCTCGCGCTGCATCAGCCTCTGCAGCCTCCTCAGCCGCACCTCTTCCCACTACGCCCCTGCAAGGGTATGTGATGAGCAGCTCCCCAATGTATCTGCGCGGGCCATTCAATCCCATGCCACCTGTCCAGCCTTCTCCGCCTCTTCAGGAGCCTTTGAAGGCTGGCGAAGTCCTTTTCTGGCACCACCTTCTGAGGAGTGGCGAAATTCCCGCGGTCTCTGAAGATTCGCGCGCACGCATGGGTAACGCCGGCACGGACATGAAAGGCGTGGGCCCTGGTCGGCAGAAGACAATCCCAAGCGGGGTCGTTGCTGGGCGGTGATGCGCTTCAGCCTGTCAAACTGTCGTGACTCGCTTGCCGCGTTCGATGCGTAACATGGACGTTAATCACTTGGGTTCTCGCCGAGGTTCCTCATCCAAGCATCCAACCCCGGAATTCGAACGGACTATCTATTTTGTTTATTCCTCATTAACGCTGTACATCTTTACGCCACGAAAACCTCGGGATCCCTCTGCCATCGCACGGTGGCGTCGCCCGTCGTGCGCACGGCAAAGGAGCAACCTTTGTTTGTGCGCCGTCGATGCGCTGCAACTTGTTGCTTGTGGCATGGACACACTTATTCCCATGTATACATTCCGTCTCTCATGTCTAGTAACCTATACTTTCACGCCCTCCACACGATACGACCGAAACGTTTCTTGACGTGTCTCCCTTTTCGCCCCGTTCAGCACCAACTACCCAGAGACGAACAGACATACCTGCCAATACCCCGCTCACTGTCCCACTCCACCATCGTCGTTGTATCCATCTCGCATCCCGTCCTACAGAACCTGTCATCTATCTGGATATGCCATCTCTCACACCGCGTCGAAACGGGGCATGCCTTCTTGTACCATTTCATATGATGGGGTTTCTGTGAGTGTGTGTCTAGTGTTTATTCTTTCTTGGTCTCTCCTCCTCGTCGTATCACGTTGCGCTCGGAAAATCGTGTTTACCGCCTCCCTCCTCGCTGAGTACTGCCGCGTTGTTTTCCCTCTCTCGTTGTTTCGTTTTGCGTTTGCATATTGTTAATCTCTCTCCCTGTCTCTCCCCTCTCTCCTCTTCCCCCTTCCCCCTGCCACCTTCACAAGCCCCTTCCCCTCACACACACCTTCCACCATGACCTCTCCTTGAATTAACTCGCGTACCTACCCCCTCGTCCGTCCCATAGACCCGTTGTGCGCTGTTCGACAGGTTCATGTTACATCTACGTTCACATACCGCTCCCCGGCCCCAAGCCAGTGTCATCCATTGTATTCACCGCATCATCATCTCATCATCGCGCCCGCTGTCTATTCCATCGGCTATGCATGCTGTTTTGTACTCCATGGGCGCTTTTGTCCGTCGCGCGTGCACGCCTCCTCTCTTGCGCTATGGTGTCCGTCGTTTTGTACGTGCGGTGTTGGTTCTCGCGATATGGCGTCGGCTGCGTGGGACAACGCAAAGGGCCGCGCGAATGAGACAACGGCATACATTGACAAGGACAAGCAAGAACAAAGACAAGGACAAGAAGGGGGATGCATTGTCTGAGCGACGGGTGATTACAACAACAAGATAGAGATTACAACATATTCAATGGCCAAGCGCACAGAGCCAGACGGGCAGAGCGATGCTACAAGATTCGAGAAATAACACAGATTCAGCAGGTGCAGGTGAGGACGGCGCGATCACTTCGCAGAGTTTGGAACAGGCTGCTTCCCGCGCGGACTAGTCACGGCGCTCGCAGGCACAGGGACCAGTTCAAACCGTATGCCTGTGACCATGTGGGGGTTGTGGGTGATTGTCAATATCCACTATTACAGACAGCAGCAGTAGGGGTACGCACCAATGTGGGCCATGAAGCGGTTCAGATTCTTCTCCAGAACCCCGTGGTCACGCAGGCCAAAATCTTTGAGGAGCTCCCTCGATTTGGCGTCTATAGCGCGTACACACCGTCAGTACAAGGGCCGCATGGGGAGACGCGGATGAGTGTGTGGCGGATACGCACAGTCATACGCGAAGAGCGAGTGCAGGTTGGTGGGGTATAGCGCGCTCCTCGTCCCGTCGGGCTTGCGCACGACCGCGAGCGTGTCGTTCAAGTTGCTCGGACTTGCTTTTAGGATGGAGTTGGCCCTGCGAGCCTCTCTGCGCGCGCCGGATCGCGTTAGTGGCCAAGAATGGGTGCTGAGGGGTCATGCCCGGACGTACGAGTTTGCGAGGGCGAACTTGACGAGGGCAAGCTGCCGGCGGTTTTCCTCAACTTGAGTCTTGAGGGGAACAGGGAGGTATTCCGTGATCTGGGCAGCCATTTGATCCTTGACCTGTTTCACAATCTCGGCTTTGATTTGCTCCATGATCGGGTCCCTATGAGACCTGTCAGACAGGAGGCAAGAGAGAAGAACGAGGATGGAGCTGAGAAACACCTACTTCATTTCCTCCTCGGCTTTCAACTTGATGTCCTCCTTCAACATCCTTTTGATTTCATCGACGCGATGCTCTTGTCGCTTCTCCAGGGCCTCGATGCTCCGGCGAAGGGCGGTCATCTCTGCAGTCGCCGTTTCCTGGAGTTGCCAGCTCAAACGCAAACAACCTGAGTAGCAAATGGACAGTGCATACCATGTTGGGACTATGTGAGGTGAACTGGGCGGACTGCTCTTTGAGAGTCCTGCAGATCTGGTTTCTAGATAGGTACGGATGGATGAAGAACATCACCGGGCTCCACTCCAGCACGAAGTACGTACAACATTCCGAGAGTGACATTCGTGTTTTCCATTCCTTCGCATGGGGCCACCATGTTGACAGCAGCTGCGCGAGGGAGCCAGTGATTTTCAGACGTGTCGAACCAAGTACGCAAGAGCCCCAACAAAAAGGCCTAGTGGTACGAAGGTCAAAACAGTATTGATGGCGCTCGAGATAATGACCACGAAGAGGACGATCACGATAGCGAGTGTGCCGGGGGTGGTCATATTTGAAGATAGAAGCGGGAAGAGCACATGAGGGTCTGCAGCTGTAGGAATGGCTACCGCAGCACGGGGGTGAGGTAAGAGAAAGCCGTGCACGGTCCTCGTTTCGAACCACGAGCTGTCACGAAGAGGTACTGTAATCGTCCATGGGAGATTCAAATCGGGTATGGGCCCATCCTAGCACAGCTTCTTCATAACGCTAGTCCCACCTAGCCTAGTTTCACCCCAAGATTGCCTTCCTCAGGGTCCTCTCGGCGCACACTACCCAGATCTTTGGTTCTGTAGTAATAATGAAGCCGTCGCTGTCGTTGCGGGAACGAAAGGCTCTTGTTCCTCTCTATTCTACTGCATCCCTCTTAAGCCGATCAAAGTAACTAGGGGTCAGTGCTTGCTGAGGACTCTTAGGAACGACGTTCTTCTGCAATCAGCCACCATGCCACTTCCTCGTGCATAGTGACTTCAGACAGGAAGACGATTATGATACTTACACGTCGGAGGACCCCGCATAAACGTGTTCATTTGTCCAGTGCCGCCAAGTCGAACGCATAGCTAAACGAATCATTATCTGAATCAGTCCATAAGCTCGCGTATACATACATGTTGTATGTAGATCCAAACAATATTACGGTACTTAAGTATGTCCTATGGGCGCTACCCGCAGAACGAATATCAGTACCACGCCACGTGATCACCGAAAACTTCCCCGCGCACGGACCCCCTTCTGTCACTATATAATCCTGGCTCGGACGGAGATGATTCCTCAGAACATACTCAGCTAGGATCTATTTTATAGGTACTAACTCGAGTCTCGCATGTTTACACATGCCACATCCTTCTAGTCTAGTCGATGACACACGCGCCCCCTCGTTTAACCGAGAACATGGCCGCCTCACCGCGGTCTCGAGGACGTTAGGTCAGCGACGTCCGCGCACTGCTTGCAGTCGTGGACGTGCTCGCCTGCGAGGAGGGTGTACGTCTGATAGACTATCCCATGTACCTCGCTTCATGGGCTTTATGCAATACATTGACGTTTTTCCATATCAGCATACTTTTTCATGCAAGAAAGATGTGTGTTTTTCAGTCAGCGAGGAGACCTTTTGTGTCGATGATGCTTCTGAGTGTAATACTGTAGCGCAATGATATAAACACCAGGGCTATGGATGTGACAGCGGTGGGGTCTGGGCCAGCTTCTCATACACCTTCATGAACAACATTCTCCCAACGACCCTCACAGCAGCGACGTCGCAAATCACCCCGATGTCAATTGACGCAAAATGTCCCCGCACACCATGAGCAATAGCAGCCTTGATGGCCTCCGCGATGAGCGTCCGAAAATCAGGGATAGGCTGCAACGCGAACGCGTTCCCTCGCCCCGGCGGCGATGCAGGGGGTGGGGGTTTCATCGGCCGCCGACCCGCCCGCCCATCCGAGCCGTCTTCAAAGAGCATGTAGGAGCCGTCGAGGATGACCACGCGCGCGCCGGCCATTAACCTGAAGTCGAGCGCATGCCGGAGGTCCCCGTAGAGAATGCGGAACCACCCCGCGGACTTGGGGAACGTGTCGATGCAGTCCCCCCGGCGCGTGGCGGTGACGCGGATGTCCTCGAGCTCGGCGACGATTGGGAGCGTGTCGCGGAGGAGGGTGACGAGCCGGTGGAGCGCCGTCGAGAGCTTCCCGTGCGAGAGGAGGTTGCAGAGGAACAGCTCTGCGTCCTCGTGCGGGTTGTGTGTCGGGTCGGCCATGTCGTCGACACGCATGACGTCGTCGGGTCGCACGCGCGAGAAGCGGAGGTGGTACGAGCTGCGATTCGTGGACAGCTCGTCGGTGCAGGTGAGCGAGACGGTGTAATCTTCTGCATATGTGAACTCGACGGTCTGGAGATCGAAGGAGATGAGCCGGACGTCTGTCCACAAGTATTTCGTGGACATCTGTGCGACTGTGCGTGAGGTCAGTTCACGTACGTCCAACATGGCAAAAGAACGGGAGCGCTCACCTTCACGCGCGATCACGACCATCTTCGACACACGCGCCCACTCCTCCAGGAACTCGTCCACACACTTGTCGACGTTATCCGACAAGAACGAGACGATTGCCTCCCGCGTGTCGTATATGATCCGCTTCGACGGTCGTATCACGGTGCTCCCGCTCGCGCGCTTCCCAATGGGCTGCTGCACGTACTTGAGCTTAACGCAGGTGACGACCTTAGCATCGTCGTTTGACCACCAATTGAGCGGGATGACGCGGATGTTCGGCATCGCGGCCTCTGCTGCCGGTGCGCCAGACAAGATATCCGACGACTGTACGCAGAGAGCAGGGATCGTCCGCGCCAAGGAGGACTGTACATTCCCGAACTCGGGAATGTACGAGTTTACCGTCGAATTGACGTGCGTGAAAGGAATACCGCGCAGCTTGAATTGCTGCTCGACCTTGGTGTACGCAACACGTGCGCTGGCACATGCAACAGTCAGCGATTGTTCAGTAGCGTCAACAAGGCGAATCCGCTTACCAGCAGTAGGCGTACAGTTCTCGCAAGACCTTTGTCTCTAGGCGGAAGCTATCGCATGGTTAGCGACCAGGTCGGCATCGCACACGCTGTCGACGTACCTAGTGGGGTACTGCTCGCCTGACGGCGCGCCTCGCCCAAACCCTTCGTCCCTCTTCCTCTTCTGTCCGACGACAGCTTCTGAGCCGGCGCCGCCCTCGACAGAAACGCCGTCGCCATGTATACGCCGAACATTCAGCCACCCAATGTCTTCCATCTTCAGATCGTGGTTCATCGAGCTCTCGACCTCCTTCACGCTGATGAGCGCGTAGCGAAAGTCCTGGTCCGTGATCACGAGCACAAGGTAGTGCATTGGAAAGTTGCCGAGTTGGATGTAGAGCGTTCCTTGGGCGTCTGGACCGAGCTTCTTGAGTTCTGGACAGATGATGAACGACATGAGATGACCGCGTTGGGTGGAACGCAGAATGGGGTCTCACCGTCAGTCGAGAAGTTCCGCATCTGGAAGCTCTGCAAGCCCAGATATTGCACCTTCTGCTCCGCGAGGTCAGTGATCGTCTACATATAACGGTCGTCAGCCAGATAAAAAGGGGGGCATTGATCTATATACTCGCCGTGACACGCAACGCAACCAATGCGTGGGGAAGCATATGAGGCGCGTCGTTCAACCTCTCCGTAATGGCCGCAAAGCGTGGTCCACGCCCAGCTGCCGCAAGGTCGCCCGTGTCGCGAAGGGTTAATCGACCTGTCCGAGGGTCGACGGTCACAATAACGATCTCGTCCGCACACAGATGAATGCGTAATGACGGCGCGCCCTCTTCGAGACATCCGTGAGTTTATGTGGCGGAAAAGAAACGCTGTGCATACCATTAGAGACGAATGTGACTTCGCCGGGCGGAGAGAAGACGTTCCTCGTGACCACCCCGCGCTGTAGCTGTGCTTGGAAGAACCTCATGGCGCCTTCTGTATGACGTCTGATGACTCTTCGAAGCAGGTTCTCGAAATCGAGATCCTCCGGATCCTACACAAGACTGTCATTTCAAGCGCGTCCCCAGAGTCGTGAGACCACGTACGATTTGCAGCTGCTCCGCAGGGATGTACATATCCTCCGGTGACGGCGTAACGCCTAGTGCGCCGTGTTGGGGCTCCCACCGCACGTCGAAGCGCATGTGCTCGACCTCGTCTGATGGTCGAGAACCTTCAAGCTTCGATCGCGACTGCAGTTCTGCGAGCACACGAGCACGAGGCGACCGCATCGCCTTGCGTCCCGTCTTCTCCTTGACGTGCACAATGGAGATGGTGAGTTTGCCGCCTAGTAGTGGGATTGGCTTCTGCTGATGGCTGGGATTTTGTCTCCGCAGCGGCGGTCTTCGCACCCAATACTGCACACTCAGCGACTGACGATTACTCGACATCTCGACGGCCAAGTACTCTGCCCAACCTAACGACCGCATTCGCTCGGCCTTTGTGAGGTCAGCGCCATTGCTCTGCTGATGAATGGAAAACCTGACCTGATACCACAGGATTTCGAGTTGGTACGATAGGGACATCATTTCTAACGCGAGCGTTCAGATGCTACACGTGAATGCGCGTCCTGATGACTTACGAAGGAAGTTGAAGAGGCGGACCAATGGAGCATCGACTACACCTTCTGGTAGCTGGGGTCGTGGTGGCACTTCGACGCCGGGGGGTGGTGGTTCATCAGGAGGGAGATAGAAAGCTAGACGAGCATCTGCCTCGTCTGTGATGTTGCGCTTGAGTGCGCCGGATGGTATACGAGGAAACTCTGCTGACGTTGGCATTGCTGTATCCAGTGAGGGTCAAAAACTGTACCTTGCATCCCTGTCTGGTCGCCGCCCACGGTGAACAGAAAGGTGACGTTCACGAAGAACCAGCCGTCGTCCTTGCTTGCACCACGCAAGCATAGCGAAACCTCGAACAGCTTTGATGCGGTGAAGAATACACGACCGTTGCCTGTTGCACACATTATCGGAGAAAGGAAAGCCGGTCCTCCGAGACGAGCGTACCTATTCGATATTGCAACATCTCCCAGGGGACAATCTCCGACATCCGGAGGCGAGAACGCATGGCGTCCTCGATGTCAGCGAAGGTTCTTGAGATTTCATTGTCGGTCAATGGCGTTGGTGGGACAATGAGGTCCTGATATGCTGTTGGGATCGTTCGACATACAGACCAATGCAAGTCACATACCTTGATACACGATGGTAGTCGTCGGTAGGTTCCGGTAGTTAACACGTCCAAGGATGTGAGAAGGTCGTGATTGCGCAGTCTGTCCACCAGATGCAATGAGGCTCAAAACCGAGAACTTTCACGTCACGGAGACAACACATCAGAAGCCAGAGAGCCGCCCGAACCTTGGAGGGCCTTGGGATGAACATACATACGTACCGTGCAGGATCCAGACTATCTCTGCCATACTTCAGACCCATGATAGCGTCTTCAAATTGGCGTTTCTGATCCATGAGGAAGGCCGTGATATTCTGAACTGACGCGTGAGCCGGGGTACGACGGATGAGCAAAGCAAATGCCATATGCACCATGGCCTTTTGCACCACGCCGGCGTCGCGAGACCACTTGGCGATGGCATACACCTTCACGACTTGACGCTTCGTCTTGACCACCCAGTCCGCAACGAACCGCTTGCGGGCAGCGTCGGACATGTTGGGCATACTGCCACCGATAGAATGAGACGACGGAGGATGACACCCTCACCTGCTCCAGACTCACGTTTCGGCCATCTCAACCAGCTCCGCGTACATCGTCTGTACCAGACGAGAGACTAGCTCTCCAAGGGGTATCTGGCCCTCCATAACCACCGGAAGTTCCCTCTCAAGATCCTCGAGGGTCGGTTCGTGCGGAGGTTTGCCATTCTGTAGAGGCGTGTGGGGTTGAGTGAAACGATTATTGACAGTGTGGCCGTTGAGGACCGGTTCCATTGGATATGTGTGATGGGCGACAGCTATAGCATAGGAAGCTGGAAGCCAGGTGAATGGAGGGTCGCAGAGATCACAGCCCACGAGGGTGGGATGGGGGAGTAAGACAAAGGATGACGCGAATCCCGTGCCTGGCGCTGTCCGATTCCGATTCTACGGGCGCCCCACCGATGCTACATACCGTGCTCGTGATAATTTATAACATTCCTACTATATAAATGTTTGAGGATACATATGTACATACGGCTAGACGTGAATATTACAAGGTCCGTGTAGAGCGCGAGAGGCGAGTCATTGTAAATGTACAACGCATAAACGCGGATACTCAATGTATAAGGGAGTGCCAGTAGAGAGAGGACCCCTGACAATGGGAGGGGACGTTGGATCGCCATCCGGACGAGCGCCCGCCCTTGGGACCCCTTCGGCTGGATCGCCATCCGGACAAAATGAGGGTATAATGGCCGGCTCCTGGATCACTCGACCGGACATTCTAGCGGCTGGGTCTCGGAGGCTGGATCAGCCCTTCGGACGCAAATCTATAAGGACTGGACACGGTAGTACTAGTAGTACTAGTCTTACTGGAGTCTATTGGTAGTCTATGGTAGTGAGGGGTCCCAGAGGGGATCGGAAGCAGTCGGAAGTGCATACACAGCGGGCCAGTCACCTTTTCTCTCGCACATGGGTGTTCAAGAGAACAGGTGTTCACTGGAAGTACCTAATACCATCCCTGCCGTCCTGGATCCACTGGATCATTACCTGAGTACCACTGTTCACGCAACCGCGCCGCGTGGTCAGCCCCATAAGGTCCCGTTGTCATCACTGCCTGGCTATTAGAAGATGGATATACTGGCGATAACGGCATATCACTGTCACGTGTAGGGAATTGAGGTGGAGTAAACGCAGGAAAATCGCCCCATCTATGTGTCACCCCAGGACGGCGCGTACTGTGGTCGCTCTGCGAGGGCAGTGGGTATACAGGATGTTGCTGTCGCCGACCTGTAGTATGGTTTGAGTGGTGAGAATCATGAGCAGGAGGTTCTGGACGGAAGCTTGCAGTGCTTTGAGGCTGTCGGTTATGTGACATCACTTGCCCCTGTTGGCGTCCCAATGAATCACTGCGGTCCGGCCACGGCTGGATTGGTATCGGAGGAAGGTCTCGGTCGCGCCAATAGGGGTAATTGGGGTAATCGGATGTTGATATCGGAGGAAGAACGTGGTGGTCTCGATAGCGCTCGCTCGAGTATGAGGCGGATTCATCACGTCCTGCTCGACGTGATTGTTTAGAAGCGTCCTGCTCTTTACGGTCCGGCTGCCAGATTGCCCCGTAGCCCGGGGTTACTGGGTTTTGTGCGTTCGGGTCCCAGTACTGCCTTTGTTGCGGACGGTCGCGTTTGATGTACTCATCCTCTGGTCGTCTGCGGTGACTAGTAGCCTGGCTATGGTCGCCGTATCGGGAAGACGAAGACGTGTTGCTCGGGTAGTACTCCTCACGTCCCTCCTGGTGCCCACGCCTTCGGGACATATTGAACAACTACCTGTTCTGGGTTTGTGCGAATAATATTCACAACAGACAGAAAAATCGTAGCAGGTGGAGAGGCTGGCGTGGTCGCAACAGAGAGATGTCAAGTATAGCGGTCATGGTTGTTCGCGGGGGAGGGTATAAGTATACCACTGGACATTGTGCTCGAGTTTCCATCACAATGGGGTTGACAATAATCTTCGAGAGGAATGCTCTGATATCAAACCCTCGACAGTCTGAAAGGTGTTGCAGGAGACGATACAGAGACAATCCGAATGCTTGCTCCAATCAAGTTTGAACCGATGACGCAGGAATGAACATACCGCGACGCGAGCGCGTCTAGTAATACATCCTACACCCTCAGTCTTGATAGTCCCGTCCCGCCACCGTCGGCACATGACTGCGCTCTCGCACGTTTTGAGATCAAGCCACTGATGACACGTCTCAGGACACCTCTATCGTCCATCCACTCAATTGTCCACACACCCCACAATAGTGGCGCAAAATAAGTGCAACTTGTCTGACCAACTGTGACAACAAGGTACTACTTATGTACTTACTGACCCTTGTCTCACCTCTCTCTCACAATATTCAAGTTGACGCAGCCATGGTGGTTGTAATGTAGGCGGCATCTCGGAAGTGAGTTTCATCTGCAAAACCCCTCCTTACATCTGCAAACCCCGGTTGGATTATGATACCGTATGCGCGATCGAAGACGCGCCCGCTCCCGCTGTCTTACTTAGTCCGAATAAGGTAGATAAAATATCGCTTACATTTCCTATATTAGCCTGTTGTATAGTGCTGTATTGACCTTACACGTTTGCACGGTCCAAACACCGCTGTTATCTTCTTCTTCTCGCGCTCTCCCTTTCTCTCACAAACCCCTCCTTGCCAATCTGTACATCACGGAAATGGCGTTGAAGTGATCAGGTGTGCAACTCTTGCTCCTCTGATAAGCGCGCCAAGGGTGGTACAGTGGGATACCAACTTATCACAAGTTGGCGCAAGATGTGTTGGTCTTGGAAGGGTTTCCCAATCCTTGGACATGCTGTAGCACGCTAGTCTCCCCTAGGCAGACAATGAGGACCTATTGACAAGAGGGAGGGATTGTCCTTCAAAGTCTGCTAGCAAACGCGCCCTTGAAACCGTAGGGTGGCATATCTGCTGAGTTTGAACGTGCCGAAAGATCCAGGTATCCATATCCAGTGTACAAGATATATATGGACTAGCGCAAATCCAAGTGCATAGGATACTTGAGCATCCGAGTTCCTGTAAGGTAGCCCCAGTGTAGATTTGACCACTATGTAACAGCATGATGTCACGTAACATCACACGGCACCTATTGACTTATCACACTGAATAATAACATTATGTCCGAGTAGCATGTAGAAGAGTGACGCTCGGAGCAGCAATAAACAGGAGGACTATGAACATGTCTAGATCCCTTCAGCTGTAAGATCCTCAAAGATAGTCTCAGGAATAACCCTGTGTCCACAGTATTTCTTACTGGCCCAGGCTGCCTGCTTCCCTGTTAGACCCTTACTGTAGGCATCGGTGAAGCGTAGAGAACGCGTATAAAATCTATATGGCTCGAATGAGTTCAAGCAAGTAAAAACGTAGTTTGAACACCTACCGGCACATGGACAGCAGCGGGATGGAGTCCACAGCCTTCAGGAGATTCTTCTCCACATTGGCTTCCTTTTTTGATGATGGAAACTCATGATAGAGGCGCTTCGCATACCCCCAACATTGCTCTGTTGGATTTAGACTT
>AXZM01001211.1:0-15290 GCA_000743315.1 Lignosus rhinocerotis TM02
GATAAGCTGAAAGACCATAGCGCCCTGCTATCTCTGCTGGACGAGCAGTTGA
Source organism: Lignosus rhinocerotis TM02 (assembly GCA_000743315.1). Taxonomy (NCBI): domain Eukaryota; kingdom Fungi; phylum Basidiomycota; class Agaricomycetes; order Polyporales; family Polyporaceae; genus Lignosus; species Lignosus rhinocerus. The sequence goes on from AXZM01001211.1 coordinate 53, forward strand.
AGTCAAGTAATTGGCCGAAGAACGACAAGGTTGGTGATCAGCTTGCGGGAGCTTCATCGTCGTTGGTCCAGGAGGCAACCGTTTCCGAAGACCCTCAGGCTGACCAGTGTGATGGCGGCGAGGGAAGCAGCAACAACAACAGTAGTGAAAACCGGTTGGACGAGCCGTCTCGCAAGCGTGCAAGAACCCATCGAGACCAGAAGGGCAAGGGCAAGGGGCGAGGGGCTGACGATCATGACATTGCGGCCCCGATGGAGGAGGGACCCTCTCGGCGGCGGCGTGCTCGCCGCCCTGAGCCTGTTCGCACTCGGGGTAGTCGCAATAAGCGCGGCACGTCGTCTCGAACGGGGTCTGCTTATAATTTACGGCGCACTGGCACTGTATAAGGAGTCTCTGCGTCCAGTTTACTAGATGTCATATCAAACTAGCAAAGATGATTGTCTGCAAAAGTCTCATTGTACACGTACATTTGGAGAACCGAGATTCGAATACAGGTGCACGAGCTTTGAACTCATGACGTACTGTCTCCATGCCTATCGTCACCACTGGCCCTGATGGTAATAAGTACAGCGAGTGTAGTGGGCGCTTGCCAATAGCCGAGTTGTGGACATCGTTTTCACAGCCTTCTCACCATTGAGCCTCTCGAAACGCCACTCTCTACTGACCTTGAACGACCCATCAACTGGACCCGGTCTAAAACACCTACTTTTTATCCCCACTTTGAATCACCAAGCGTTGTTAGCCATCGAGAACAACGCCAACATATTCAACATAGGTACCTATATGATGCATAGCGAGTCCTTTCTCCCACGGTAAGTTCTCCCACTGTCTCAGCGATCATCTGAACCACCTCCATCTCATTCTATGCCGACGCGTATCATGCCAGTAGATACCATCCTTGAAGCAACAGATAACCAATGCATGGGTCCGTATCCTAACTACTGGCACATCGTTCAATAGCCACTCACGTCGCATACAGGTTTCGTGGCTGAACCCGACCACAAAGACCGCCAGAGGTCCGTATTCAGGGATGTCGTCCTGGGTTGTCGCAGGACGCAAGAGACGCGGAAGCGCAGGATGTCGACAGCGCTCTCTATCGACAAGATCATCTGCCCAACGACGGTCATCACCGTTGGGACCTGGTGCACTCGCTGTGGCTATTCAGGGAAAGATGAGTCCACAAAAACGACTCATTTGACGAACACGTGAATTGAAGAGGAGTCACGCCGGATTTCCGCGAACATCTCGCTTCAATCGCTATTCACCCTTTCACCCACCAACCGCGCATCAGCGTGTTCATCTTCATATGATTACTATTACTGGCACAGAGTTGCGTGTTATGCTGTGGGATCGGTCTGATGTTGTCTTCACAGAGTTCTTGACTACATCGAGCGCCGCCACATCCTTCGTGATCTCCTCCGGAGTCTTTCCTCCCTGAGTCGCGACCAACAGGGTCTCGATCCGACCGCGACTTTGCTTCATGAGGAGGCGACGACCAGACCATGTATCCATAGTTGAAGGTATCGTCCAGAGCTCCAACAGCCCTCATAGGTTCACCTTTGTCCGCAAGACGTTCAGGGCCTCTTTCGGGGACGGCTGTCCCCGGTATCGGCTCATCATTCCTGTAGGTAAGCCAATCTATGCTTCATCTAGCATGTCTGGGTCTGGGCGTGGTAGTTGTGGCTTCGTTGTCTGGGATGTCTCTGGTCATCGCTTCGTCTTCCTGGAGAACGCCTGGCGACCTTGTAACGAGAGCGTCGAGAAGACGGCAAGGCTCTACGTGCACTTATCACAGCTGGAGAGAAGAATATCCGACCTACGTCTGTGATGGTGAGATCGACCACGTCATAGAAGACCCATGCGAGCATATCCAACTGGCCCGCGGTATCGAGTGGAAAGACACTACTCCTGGCCATACGAACGATGCACGAGGTGGCTCAAGTTCCCGTCCAGACCATGTATCCATAGTTGAAGGTATCGTCCAGAGCTCCAACAGCCCTCATAGGTTCACCTTTGTCCGCAAGACGTTCAGGGCCTCTTTCGGGGACGGCTGTCCCCGGTATCGGTTCATCATTCCTGTAGGTAAGTCAATCTATGCTTCATCTAGCATGTCTGGGTCTGGGCGTGGTAGTTGTGGCTTTGTTGTCTGGGATGTCTCTGGTCATCGCTTCGTCTTACTTGAGGACGCCTGGGGACCTTGTAACGAGAGCATCGAGACAAGATGCAAAGCTCTACGTGCACTTCTTACAGCTGGAGTAAAGAATATCCCGACCTACGTCTGTGATGGTGAGATCGATCACGTCATTAAAGACCCATCCGAGCATGTCCAACTGACCCGCGGTATCGAGAGGAAATACACTACTCCTGGCCATTGCGATCGGCACTCCCGCGGTTTCCGCATAGGTAGACCATCCAATCTAAGCCTTGGCTTGTTGTGAGGCAGTTGTAGTCTGGTCTCTTCGCGCGTTCCATTCTACTTCTGTAAGATGCTTTATTACGTAGTCCTCATTCTGTGCTCTGTATATCGGTTTGCAGCCATGACAGGACATTGTACCATGAACATCTAGTGAGTGAGCAGTTCCCTCAGTCTGAGCCCGAAGTGTAGTCCAGCAGGGCCGATACAGCGGCACGATAGCTGGGCTCGAGCCCCGAAATGCTTGAGTTCCTCCGCCAGCACCAGTAACCAGGTCTAACACTCGTACTCCTCATTCAGCTACCCCTGTCAGTCAAACACCAGCTCGCGACCGTCCGTTATCATCCACGCGGCTGACAAGATCGAACTTCGCGCGTCCTTCACAGGCTACAATGAACTATATCATACGGCGGTCTTCGCCATCAAAGCGACTACGCACATCGTCCACGTACAGTATACCTTAACTGTCTACTGATCTCTCAGGGTAGTCGGAGGTCTTGAAACTTCATACCCTGCCCTGCACCGGCTTCACCGCCCTCGCAGCAAACCAAGTGATCTCCATCCCATGCTCGCCGAGATGACCCATGTTCTCCCTCCCCACCTCCTTCATCACGAAATCGCTGAGCCCTGCATGCTCAAACGTCGCCCGGAGTTGACCTTCACTGATTCCATGCTTGTGCGGGACAAGTTCATGATGCGACTCCGGGAACAGCTGTCGGTCGTCGTCCTCGGCTTTGATGTCGGACACGAGGAGCGAGCCCCCGGGCTTCAAAAAGAACGCGAGAACGCGCGTGATGTCGTCGATCGAGGCGAAGTGATGGTAGGACGCACAACACTAGCACATGACAGGACAAGTTCAGAGGGAATCAAAGTTTCAAACCAATTAGGAGCATTCGAGAATGTCGAAGAGCGCAGCAGCACGCACGATTATCACGTCAAACTTCGCGTCGTTTAGCTCTCCGGGCTCGCCCTGGAGCTCAACGCAGACAGCTTTCATCTGCTCGGGTCCGAGCCCCAGATTGGACGCTTGCGCGTTGTAGCGGTCGACGGAGGCCTGGCTGATGTCCACCCCGACGATGCTCTTCACGTACTTCAAGAGCGCCTCCGAGACCAGCCCTAGTGCATGACGCATACTGTCAGACAAATGTTCTGTCCGGTGCCCCAACCCTGCCATTGATGAATATCTAGGGAACACTCTGCAGAACACACCTATTCCACACGCAAAGTCCATAACGGCAGTACTGTCCTTGTCGAAGACATCAGGCCACTCCTTGCGCATCGTCTCGACCTGTTTGCGAGCCATCTCCCGCCACTCGGGATGCATCTCCTCTAGCTTTGCCGCATTCTCGTCGAAATATGCCTTGTTGTTGGCGGTGAAATCAGAGTCCTGGTGGCCTCCGTGGTGATGTGCGGGGTGTGAGTTGTTGGGAGACATGCTGGTGGTCGCGGGGTGTGTCTGTGGAGGATAGTTGAATGATTACACAAGGACCATCGCAGGGCAGCCATGGTTTTATAGAATGTGGTGAGTACTAGGCTGAGTCTGGTGTTCTGCACTTGACGGGCGCCTGTAATTGCACGGTACCGATCGTGACCGGGAGGGTACTCGCCTCAATAGATCCGATCTTTATGACTCCTCCTCGGCACGACTGAGTCATCACGGTACAAAGAACACTGTACATTGTACTGTATTACGGCTGGGCCTCACTCACTCAGTGCTGGTCAGTGGTGGTATTGGAGCCGGGCGCAGAGGCGCTGGAAATGTGACGAGATTCTAGTAGGGGATAGACAAGCAGAGGAAGTATGGTACACAACACATGCCCAGTCAGAAGCAGGCTCAAACAACGTAAGCGGACAGATGAAGCCTAAGTGCGGCGGGATTCGAGACGTGATGATTGACGAACGGGAACAGGTCGACCATCCTGATACACTGCATGCTGAATGTGCGAGGTCTCTCGCAGAACAGTTCCTTCCCGCTCATGCGGGGGTTGGGGGAAAATGACGATTGTTGACACCAGGGGTAGCCCCGGGAGCAGTTGGTAAGCCCTTATTCTTGGAATTCTTCTCGGACCCGGCAACCGCCCGATAGCGTTGCTGTCAAGTTGGACGCCGATGCGTATCCCAGCCCAGTTGATCTGAAGGACGCAAAGGTATAGTGTCCATACGAACGTCGCGATGATGTCGCAATATGATGATACCGCGTAATGTTCAGCCTGTTATGAACGTTTGAAAACTCACCATGATGCTAACATGGTTGCATCGAGACATCGACGGTTCAAGCAATGGGATGAACATATAGGTGCAAACCACGATGTAGCGATACAAGCAGACTGGTACTAGGAGCAATAATTATATAAGAAAGCTCACACATGTATAGCGGGACGGCGGACGAATTCAGCATGAGCATGCGCCCGAGTCGTCATCTTGGATTAGGCTGCGCCCTAATGTTACTGAGGAATTTTTCGTGCTACCGGCCGGGTCCTCGGGTTGAGAATCGAGACTATTGAACCATTAACATGAATTTGAAACCAGCGACTAGCGGACGCACTCATCCTTGATGGTCTTAGCCATCATTATGAACGCTTCCTCGACGTTTGTTGACGTCTTAGCCGAGGTCTCGATGAACGGTATTGTCAAGTTGTCGGCGAACTCCTAGAAATTTACGATGGCGAAGCTTCTATCAGCAGAGAGACCCCGGAGAGAACCTGTACCGACCTTCGCTACGGAGTATTCAACGACTTTTCGCTCGGTCAAGTCAGACTTGTTGCCGATGATGAGCTTCTTGACATCTTCTGATGCGTACCGCTCGATCTCTTGCATCCAGCCCTTGACATGCGAGAATGTGTCTACGAGTTTAAAGAGTCAGTGAGTAGTCTGATCGTATTTAGCGATGGATGTAGGTGTCACACGTACCTGCGTCGGTGACATCATACACCATGATGATACCGTGTGCGCCGCGGTAGTACGCAGCTGCAATTGTGCGGAAGCGTTCTTGTCCTGCGGTGTCCCACTGAGCATATTGTGTGCAGAAGCGATGATTTTCGTTAACATTTGGATGGAATCACTACGGGTGGCAGACGCAGGGTGGCCAAGGGTGGTGATGTTAATAGCACTCACGATCTGCATTTTCACCGTTTTTCCCTCCAGCTCCATAGTCCGAATTTTGAAGTCCACCCCGATCGTGCTCAGGTAGCTGTCCGTGAAAGAGTCCTCTGCAAATCGTAATAGAAGACACGACTGTCAAGGAAGCAAGTAAGTAGTCGGTGAACATGCATTCGACCATTCATAGATGCGTTGGCAGGATGGCATCAAATCACCATACCTTGCCGACACCGGAATCGCCGATGAGTAGAAGCTTCAAGAGGTAATCGTAGCCGTCGGGCATCTTGTAGTGTGTCGATTGTCAATGAGTGTCGAACTTCTAAGCGTACAAGCAAAGAAACACGTTGGGGGAAGCCGTGCAAGAATTAAGCGAAGGCGCCTCGCTCAGAAGGCCTTGTTGTGCACTGGCTACGGCGAAGCACGGTCCCACAGCCATTCCGGTCTTTGCGGGTTCATCAATGATGGAGGTAACAACAAGCGCCCCCGGCCCTGTCCGCTAATAGTAATGGCCTAGATAAAGTAATTGTTTGGTCTAGAATTTGTGGCCAAACAATGAAACAACGCTTGTCAGCCACTTTGAACTCCTGTTGAGTCCTCTATTTCCAGTCTACTTTATGATCATTCCAACTGTCTGAATGTTCATCAGAAACACTGGAATACCGCATACGAGGATGAGACATGAGCTCATTGACTCAGAGCAGCAGCCACTCTTCCGACTATTTCGACGACGACGCTGACTTCCTGAAGGCTATCAGCGAGCTACCTGAGCCCGATGTAGGCCATCATGTAACCATTCCCAAGTACTCACCCGCAATCGCCGAACTCTCATGTACAGTCGTGGAATCACCAACTCCAGCTCAACGTTCTGGATCAACTGAAGTCGAAGAACCTCCTTGCAGTCAGATCAGGAAACGACGACGAAGTCCTGACTCCGACGACGATCTATACGCATCTGGTGACGGTGCTCAGTATCACAAAGCTCTAAATGCAGTGGACCTGGAGATTGACGACGGCTTCACATATGGCGCTTCGCGGTTCGGGGAGTTTGGCGAATACATGACGAGGAAGCGCGCCAAGCTGCAGATCCAGAACACGGAGATGGAAGAAGACGATAAGTCCTCTGAGTCCGAGATGCGGCGGAGCAGGCTCTTTCGGGGCTTGCAACTGTATGTACGTGTGCGTTGTCTTATCATGGGATGGTGTTACAACCAGGTTTCTAGATCAATGGTTGGACGGAACCATCCGTTCAGGACCTTCGCAAGATGATCATTCAACATGGAGGTATATTCCACCCATACCTGGACAAAAAGTCGCTGGTGTAAGTTGATTCTTCATCTATGAATTTCTATGCCAGTGAGTAGTCATGCGTCTCTGCATATCCACTTCTTGGGGAGTGAGGAGGCTACCGAGTAGGGTTGGTTGGCCAGCTTGGCGTGCCTTCCTGATCGATCTGTGTGGGCTAGGAAACAGCTATCATTGCACGATCTCAGGGTCCGTATGATGGTGGGTCATCTGCAGGAGTGACGGCACTTCTCAATTGCTGAAGGTGCTGAGTGTCGTCTGAGACGAGGATGATACTATGTGATATCCTCATACTTAGGCCTTCTAGAAGGGCTTGTGTATCATTTTTTTGAGGATTGCGATCTCATGAGAAGCATGCTAGAGTTCTACCAAGTGATTCTAGAAACTCATGTGTCTGCTTGCAGAACTCATATCATCACGTGCTCACTCACGCCCGCGAAGGTCCGCGAGTTCAAGCACATGAAGGTTGTCAAGCCAGACTGGCTCGTGGACAGCATCAAGGGGGGGACGCTTCTACCGTGGCATGACTACATTTTCACTCCAGGAGAGAGGGTTGAAGAACCACAGGGCCGGAAGATTGCCCAAAAGTCTCTCTACCACGGCTTTGTGTCGCAGGCGCCGCGAGCATCAGTACAGTCAAAATCGGCCTTTCCATCCAACCGACCAGATGTTCCTATGCGTGTAGACGACAACGATGATCATTGTCCTGGATTCAATACACATCCCGATGTTGGGCCTGCGAGGCCTCTCGCAAAGCCGACGGACAGACTACCGTGTACGCCCAAGAAGCAGAAGCAAAGTTCTCTGAGTCCACACAAAGTTGTCCTGTCGACGCCAACTCGTTCCCTCTACACCACTGATCCCTCCACCCCCGAAGAAGCTGAGCGGGTTCCCGGCTACGCTGCATTTCAATCGAATCCCAATGCTGAGCGCGCCATGGCCGACCCTGCGTGGCGAGCAGCCCACACATCCGTTGCACCCGACTTTATCGAGGGATACTATAAGAACTCCCGATTACACCATCTATCTACGTGGAAGGCAGAGCTGAAGAACCTCGTGGCGGAGGCGCAAGAGCGCGCGGAGAACGGCGGATCAGATGCGTGGAAGATGTCTCGCGAGAGTGGAGGGGTTGGGGAGAGGACGCTAAGCGCGAGCCAGTCCGCTGTCGACCGGGTTGTGCAGGAGAACCTCGGCGGTAGGGGACTGGGCAGTGGTGAGCTTGAAGGTGACGTGAGTATGCGCGGGGCGAAGCTAGTGAGGCGCGCACCTGCGAATGGGAAGGGGAAAGAGAAGTCCGGGGACGAGGAGCGCGTCATCATGCATTGCGACTTCGATAGCTTCTTCGTGTCTGCGGGTCTGGTCGACCGCCCGCATCTGCGTGGCAAGCCGGTGGTCGTGTGTCATTCCCAGGGCGCGGCTGGGGGCGGGTCGAGTACGAGTGAGATTGCGAGTGCGAGTTACGAGGCTCGGAAGTTCGGAATCAAGGGTGGTATGAGGTGCGTCGATCTGTTTCAAATTGTACCTTCCGGATGAGCTGACCGTCTCGTAGTCTACAACAAGCACGAAAGCTCTGTCCGACCGTCATGACCATACCTTACGAATTTCAGCGGTATGTCCGTCATGTGATCCAACGTTCGTCTCTCTAATGTGCCATCGTTGTAGGTACAAACAGTTCTCCCTGCAGTTCTACACGATCCTCATGGCGCATGCGGACGATCTCCAAGCCGTCTCGGTCGACGAAGCCTTGATCGACGTGACCAGCAGCGTCACACGCATACGCACGGAGCTCGCTGAGCGTTCTGACCCAATGGACGAGCCAACCGACCCCGCGAAGGAGTTCGCAGAAGCGATTCGGGCGCAAGTGAGGAAGGTGACTGGATGTGAAGGTATGCTCTCCCATATTGATATTTTGGCTCGCCCCTCACGCACAAGCACAGCAAGCATCGGAATCGCACGCAACATTATGCTTGCTCGCCTGGCCTCTCGGCGTGCCAAACCAGCTGGATCTTTCCATATCTGTGCTGAAGACGTTGCGCGAATTTTAGCGCCCCTGGATATTGACGATTTGCATGGTTTCGGACACGCTGCGAGGCAGAAGGCTAAGGAGAAACTCGGGGCGACGAATTTGGGTGAGTTAGCAAAGAAGAGCAAGGCGACGCTGTGTGAGGCGCTCGGGAAGGGCACCGGCGAGACGCTGTACAAGGCCCTGCGAGGTATCGATGAACGGCAGCTGGAGAGCGACAAGCCGAGGAAGTCAGTCTCGTGTGACATCAACGTAAGTGATATCGTACCCGACACTGTGAGATTGACTGACGTCATGTAGTATGGAATTCGCTTTGAGAACAATGAGCAGGCGGAGACGTTCATCTACCAGATGGCTGAAGAAGTTTCGCGTCGGCTGAAGAGTATCGACATGCGAGGCCGGTCGCTCACGCTCAAGATCCTCGTGCGGGACCCGAGTGCTCCCGTTGAAGCTCCCAAGGTGCGCCTGGCTCTCCACATCGCGTGTTCAGTATCTGACACCGCTTATAGTTTCTTGGACATGGCATTTGCGAAGGATACAACAAGCAGACTCCCCTCATCGCTCCTGGCGGGCGAGCGACAAGCGACCAGAAGATCATCGGAGAGCATGCGTGGCGGCTTCTGAAGAGCTTCAACTTTGATCCGAAAGAGCTGCGTGGTATCGGAATTCAGATACAGAAGCTCGAAAAGGCGTCCAGTCTTCAAGAGGCAGAGCTCGGCCAGGCTATCTTGCCCTTCAGACGTGTTGAAACGGCAAAGCAGTCTCGTACAAATCTCCCGCAGATTGCTGTCCAACCCCCTTCGCAAGAGGACGACATCGAGATCATCGACAAGCCTGCGAATGTAGAGGCAGACCCTGATCTTCCCTCATTCTCTCAGGTAGACATGTCCGTGTTTGAGGCGTTACCAGATGATGTCAGGAAGGAGCTCGAGGCTGAATACAAGCGTCGTTCGGTCACACCTGGTCCACCCTTGAAAGAGCCCTCACCCATCCCCGAATCCATATTGTCACACCTGGTCCACCCCTGAAAGAGCCTTCACCCATCCCCGAATCCATATTCCCGAACAAGAAAGTGGACCTGAAGCGTATCACGCGACAGCTCGCCCCTCGCAATCGTCCTCTACTCTCGCCGACGAACAAGCTGTTCGCAAAGCGCGTCTACACGTCCTCCATCACTGTCTCTGAGCGCGAGCTGCGCAAGTACGGCATCGACCCAGATGTCTTTGCCGCGCTTCCTCCAGACATGCAACGCGAACAGCTCGCAGCCCATCGCACGCCTGGGGTCACACTCTACGCCGGAGAACGCAAGGTCCTGAAGCCGGTATCCCGAACATCCAAGCTGACAGGTCATGTCTTCCGGCCGCCGCCTCCCCCGAAGGCCGTGTACGTTGACCCGCCCACGCTGAAGCAGCAGGGAAAGGAGAAGGGCGAGAAGTTGCACTTTACGGAGAAAGAAGACGTACAGAGGGTAATTGAGACGTGGGTAGAGAATTTCACGGAGCATGCGCCGAACCAGCGGGACGTGGACTACTTTGCGAAGTTCCTCGTACAGTCCGTCGATGGGGGGCGCTCGAGCGACACTGGTATCGAGAAGGCGGTCGCGGTCATGAAGTGGTGGCTTGTGCTGCTGCGTAGGCAATTCGGAGTTTGGGAGAATGCGGCAGAGAACGAGGAGGCCGAGACTGTGCGGCCGGCGAGAATGACGTCGGAGTATGTGGGCAGAGCATGGTGGAGAGCGTTTAGGGAAGTGAAAGGGAAAATGGATGTTGCAGCACGGAAGAAGTTTGGGGGTTGCTTGTCTCTGAAATGAGCATCGAGAGGAGTAAAGGGATTATCCGCGGCTCTGGAGTTTGGGAAAAGCTTCTACCTTGTAGTAAGCATGTCGCGTAGTACCAAAGCACTCCTACTTCCTAAGGGGCTGGCCATAATGTACAGTGAATCGCGTACGTCTCGAAGCGAATCAGTCAATGATCCCTCCTGTAGGGACCTATTGGGCCTTCTGTTTTCCCTGTCATCCATAGCAAGGGTCTGAGGTTGTTAGAGCCGTGACTGCAGGAGCAGCCTGAGTGGGATCGGGGACTGGACTGCATGTTATTCCAAGCATAGAAGCTCCACCTCTTCTTATACCGTCTTCTACACAAAGAGGTGCGCAGGTTGGAACATCGCACATTGTCTCCTTCAGAGAAAGGCACACATACATTTAAACCTCACGCCGTCGTAATCAGTGAGTGACGCTGTCTGACTTAGAATGTAGGTAGATGTAGGTGTGCGATGAAGTTCAACATCATAGGCGCGCAAGTTTGTTTGTGGATGTTTGCGAGCGCTTGCGCCTATTACTGGAAATAGACGGGCGCTCGAAGTCCCTTCCGAGAACAATGGCGAAGACAATAACAATGGCAGTCACCCGAAGCCGACAATTCCAGTCCGACACAATGAAACCATGGCGATCTGAAGAGCCGAAGTGCTTTTCAGGTGAGGCGCACCGCCGACTCTTTCTCCGTTCCCCCTCACTCTCTTCCACACCACGACTAGACGACTCGAGATGCTGTCGAGCATCTTCATGACTTCGTTCCTTTTCGGCGCATCCTTTGGTGAGTTGCGATCTGTCTACTTGAAAGCCCCTCTGATTAATCATATCCAGCCGCACAATCTTCGCCAACTGTAGTCTGCGTTGCAGGTCAATGCCTCGAAGGGTACACTAACACTACCAGTGCGTTTTTGTCTCAATCGGACCCCATCTTCCCGCTGACATCACTTAGTTGGCGCAACACTATCTGCGTCTGGCGCTCCGACTAGCCTCCTCCTTTTGCCCGGGCAGTATACCTCCACATCTGATCCCGCGCTCCTCCACGACCTTCTCACGTCTTCAAGTGCCTCCGTGTCCCCCTCCCCTGGGTTCCAGGCCAACACTTCCCTTCCCCTGAACCTTGCACTCCAACCTGGAATTGCTGTCTACCCTCAAGCCAAGTTTGCTGGGCAGGCGAACTTCGCGCCGTTGCCGAACGCGCCTTCAAATAGTTCGACCCAGATCTCGCCCGGTTCGCTGGCAATATCTTCCGATGTGTGGGCTGCGATATCGTCAGGATCATCAAACGATCGCATCATTTTCTGGGACAGTGTACCAGATGTCTCCGAATTACCATCCGGGGCCTCTGGTCTTTCTCAACTCCTCGAGATTCAATCTTCGGCTTGTTCTCCACCTTGTGCTGGTGCAGGCGTATGTTCTGCGTCTGGGACGTGCATATGCCCAACAGGATTCAATGGCACTTCCTGCGAGACCTGTGCGCCGGGTTTCTTTGGTCCGAAGTGCCAGGCGTGCCCTGCCGATTGCGCATCTTGTGACGACGGTATGACCGGCTCGGGCAGGTGTCTTGAGCCCATCATCAAGAACCTTCCGTCTTCGTGCAACTGCCAGAACGGGGTTTGCGGTTCCAATGGTCAATGCACATGTCTGTCGGGTTGGGCGACGGCGGAGAACGGAACTGCTTGCGCCAAGTGTGCTGACGGATTCTTCCTCAACTCGGAGGGAAATTGCGAAGGTATGTCTTGCCTGCCTGTGAGTCGTATGTTGGGTTGACCTTATCATACGGCTCCAGTTTGCCACCTCGGATGCACGAAGTGCGCTGACGGTAGTGGCATCTGCATCACATGCAAATCCGGGTTTACCCAGAACGCCAACGACCGCACCGAGTGCATCGCCACTCAGTCGACTACTTCAACAGGTACTGTCTGTCCTGATGGCAGCTTCAGCAGTGGAACATCGTGCCAGCCATGCTCTCCTCTCTGTCAGACTTGCTCTGGCCCCTCGTCCAGTGATTGTATTGTTTGCGGTGCCGGCAAGTACAGCCTGAACGGCAATTGTGTCGGCACAGATGGCAACGGCGTCTGCGACGGATCTTCCCTTGTGGCTGATAACAACAAGCACGAATGTGATTGTGAGTCGCATTGGCCCCTATCTTCCCTTCTGAGTTCTGATCGTCTGTTTAGCCTGCCCGTCAAAGTGCACGACCTGCAAGTACTCGACGTTCAACGTTGCGTCTACGATTGACCAGGTGCAGTGTACTGGGTGTCTCCCAGGCTTCGTTCTTTCGCAAGGCAAATGTGTTGAGAGCTGTCCTACTGGGACATTCCTTGATCCAAAGGACAATGTCACCTGTTCGAGTAAGTGACATCGCCTTCACTTGGAGAGTGCAGTGACAGCTGACAGTAATCGCACAGCGTGTGATACCTCATGTGGTACTTGCGCCGGATCGTCGAGTTTCTGCCTGACATGCGCGAACAATCAACTGGCCTCGAACGGCAAGTGCGTCGCGTCATGCCCCACAGACACGTTCGGTTCCGCCGGTCAGTGCGTCGCCTGCCATCCGGATTGTACGACGTGCACAGGCAGTGCATTCAACCAGTGCTCGAGCTGCCCGCCAGACCGCCCAGTACTTACAAATGGCCGTTGCCTCCCCACCTGCAGCAAGTCACAGTACTTTGACAAGACGTCCTCGACTTGCCGGTCTTGTGATGCCAGCTGCTCAAGCTGTTCTGGGGGAGGACCAAGCAACTGTCTCGCATGTTCGAGCTCCAGCCAAGTTCTCCGCGACGGAACCTGCGTCTCCAGCAGCTGCAGCAGATCTTCAAGTGTTGTGCCAGGACTCGGGATCTGCCTCTCGGATCTCGTAGTACTTCCAACTGCTTCCGGGACCGATGCTCCTCTTCCCACGATCACTGGCATCAACACCCCTATATCGGACTCGAACACAACAGTTGTGCGCCGCTCGCTGCAGTGGTGGGAGATCCTACTCATGGCACTCGGTTGCGCGTTCATCTTCGTTCTCGTGCTCATGTGCTGGCGCCGTCGTGCTCGCAAGCGTCGCGCCGCGGCGACCGCGAACTTCGCGGCGGCTAAGCGTCTCAATGACACTCGTGGTTGGCGTCTCCGTCTTGCGCGGTTTGGTGAACGCCTGTTCGGGCACAAGAGGAGTGGGCGTTGGATGCTGCCCGACGATCACGCGGACATCCGGCTGGAGAAGTTGCGCGCCGCAGAGGAGGCGCGACTTAATGACGGCTTCGCGAAGATGCGCACCGCTGAAGACGAGCGTCAGCGCGACTTGGATAAGTGGCGCGCATCGCAGCTACGACACGATCGCGACATGGACAAGCTGCTCGATGCGTACGACTACTCCCGTGCGGGATCCAGTCGTGCTCCCTCGCCTCTTCCGTCCCTCCGTTCATACGATAGCGACCGCCACAAGGCCCCAAAGGCTAACGACAAACTTGCACAAGAGTCCCTGTACTCGCAGGTCACTGGCCAGCCCCGCCGCACGCCAGAGCCACGTCAGCCTGTCCGCGGAACCCCTGACGTGCCGTCATCGCGGTTCTCTTCGACGACGTATAGCAGTTGGCTAGTTCCCGATCCGCCGTCGCAATCAACGACTCATCTCGCGCCTACACCTGCACAGGAGTATGCGCGGTCGATGTCGCAACTCGCGACGCTCGCGCAGGTCGACCACGCACCGGCTCCGCAACAGGAGCAGCGCGGAGCATACTGGCTGCAGCCCACGAATACGGGAGGGTCGCGCAACCCGTTCCTTCGTTGAGACAACTGGACTCCGGTAGTGTCACATATTCCTTCGACTTTCGGACACGTACATACTTTCAGCACGGACAAGCTCTTTGACTTTACGAGGTCTCATGATTACCTCACCCTCACGACTTTCTAGATTCGCTATCACATACTTGCTACTTGTAACTCTCTTGTAATTAGCCAGTGTAGCTCTACTTAGTACCTCTGCCGGTCACGGTCATCGCTATCTCCGTTATGTGGACAATGGCAGCCGCGTTCATTGCCAGAACTCTGTTGTTTGTTGGAAGTAGGCAGTTCCCCGATAGTTAGAACACATGTACATGCGCTACAACATCAAGAAGGAAAGTGCACTGAGCCCGGTGGCAGTGCTTCGTATGCATTAAGGAAGGTACACACGATATGGCCATAGAAGGCCTTGTTAAGATTCCATGGTCATCGACGCATTATGAGACCTTGGTATAAGTGTCCATGTATCGTATAGTATGGCCGAGGGTAGACTCCGTGGGAGACCACCAATGACAATGCGACGTATTGTTCGGGTCGGATTGGCAATGTCGGGCTGCGAATATCATAGGCAATGGCCATGACGCATCAAGTACATGTGAGCGCTTGAGCGCTGGATTGAAGGCCTGGCAAGCCTCAGTAGTACCTATCCACACAATTTCCTGGATTGCTCCTGTTGCCACGACCCGCTCTTCTGTGGCCCACATTGCTTTGCAGCAAGACAAAAGAAAGAAAGATCTGAGCTCCTGCTTGCTCGATAAGGTATGTGTCTGAATGCGACGCCAAATCTCCCGGTGCCGCCCAGCCGTGGCCTTCAAGTTTG
>KN050285.1:0-11375 GCA_000743315.1 Lignosus rhinocerotis TM02
TTGACCCTAGGTCATGACAGGTAGTGCTCCTGCTTGGTGTCATCAAAGAACTTAGTGCATGCTGCCACCATGTTGGACTGTGTGGTGTACTCCTTGATGGATCCAAGCTTGTGCGATGTTTTACAGAGCTTGGTCAGCTCCGCAATGGCAGCCTCCCTGTCGTTGACCATGCAGAAGTGGGCCAAGAAGCCCGCTTCAAATTCCGTAACCATAGCCTGCCATTGCTGATGCCGCCTTGACTATGTGTGGACCTGCCCAGCTAGCCACGTTGCCCGTGAGGTGGTTCAGGAGGACCATCCACACCAGATGAGAAGTGACTCCTGCTGTGGTTGCTGTGGCGTAGTACACCTTTGCCC
Source organism: Lignosus rhinocerotis TM02 (assembly GCA_000743315.1). Classification (NCBI taxonomy): domain Eukaryota; kingdom Fungi; phylum Basidiomycota; class Agaricomycetes; order Polyporales; family Polyporaceae; genus Lignosus; species Lignosus rhinocerus. Next base: position 357 of record KN050285.1, read on the forward strand.
TGCTAAGAAATGTCCAGCCTTCTTGCATGCTTTGGCCATCGTACTCATGAGGCAGCAAGGCTGGGAGAAGTTTGGCAACATCAAAGGTAGCGGCCATGACAGGGGATGTTATCTGTGGGGAGATGGGGGGGGAGCTTCCTTGTGTTGATGGATGTGTGGAAGGACATGGGGTTGAGCATGGGGAAATAGGTGGGGGTGTCATTGTCCTTGGCAGGGAGTTCAGGACAATAATGGATGGGGATAGGGGTGGAAGTGGTGTAGCAGGGTGAGGGGGAGTGAAAGAGCTGGATGCTCTACATTGCAAATGTTTGCTCACCAGACTAAGTGTTGCAACCTAGGGTCGAGTGAGAGTAGGGGGACAAACCTGAGGAACGCGGGTGAGTCGACTGAGGCTTGTGCAGTGTAGCAGAGTGTTAGGACTATGCAGTGTGGCTGGGATCCTAAGTCTGGGAGGTCCAAAGTCCAGATGTGTGCTGTGGAGGGTGAAGACTTCGGCAAAGCTATTAGCAATGCTCCTGAGTTTTGCCTGGGGGTCTTCTATTTGGGACAGGGTTTTAAAACAGACTATGGGGTACCGGAGCCTGGAGATGGGTGTCGAGATGAGGCCAAAGAGATAAGTTGAGAGACTCAGGAAGCACACTTAGTCGGAGTCACACAGAGGCCCAAAGGCAGAGCAAGAGAGATGGAGAATGAGATTGATGAGGGGAACGGAGGGGACCGAGGAGTATGAGTAAACAAGATATTCAGACTGAGGAACTACACTGCTACATGTTGGACTTATATATGAGGTCCAGGACCAAAGTTTGGGACAGAGCGCGTGGGGCTGTACTACAGGCACACCGGGGAAACATCATAAGTAAGACACTGGAATAGAGTGTGGGATGGAAAGGGTAAGACACAGAGTGTGAGGATGTCTTAGGAAGAGTGAGACAAGCGGGACAGGAACCCAAGTCTGGGACGAGGAAGTATAGTAAGACTAAACTAAAGTGGGAACAAGGTAGAGATAACGTAGTGTAAGCAAGAATGGTAAGCCAGAGTATGGAGCACAGAATACAGGGAATGGGAATGGGAATGGGGGACAGATGTATGGGAGTCATGGGGAAGGTGTACAGGGTTTGGGATGCATAGTCCAGGGTAACTGTCCATGATGTGGGTTATGGGCTGCACAGCTCGTAACATGGAGCAAGGCTAAATGATAGGGCTGGAGACAGGATGTATTGAGCATCTAGCTGCAGGGGAATACACCGGGGGCTTACATGGAGACAAGAGGTCAAAACTGAGTCTCCAGGGTGCCAGCACTACAGTATATATATCTACAAGTGCTGAGGACAAGCAAGTACAAGGCACTGGAAGCATCAACATCGTGATGGGGAGATGGGATGAAAATGCAATGGGGAATGCACTTGAAAGATGACTAATTGGAACATGATGTAGAGAAAAGAATAGATAGAGGACCATAGGTCTGGGTCTTGGGATGGAAATGAACAAGGTGGGGAACAAGGTAGACCGGTTCATGATGTTGGATTTAGAGTTATCTGACACGTTATGTCTCTATATGGACTTGTGGCTATGCGTCCACATGACGCTAGCATGGGCTATGCTTCCTTCTTACTATATATAGATATCTTTGCATCTGTACTATAGTTCTTGCAGCCAGGATTACTGCAGTGCGTAGTGGTCTACTGCTGGCAGTGGTGCTGGGGATGGGTTCAGCCAACCGTCTGCAGATGAGATCTGTGGTATCCAGGGTTGGGTATGTGAGGGTATCCTGGTTTAGCTCTGGCCAGCTCACATCATCAGGTTGGACAGTTCTGCCACCATTGGGACATGGTTGTTGTTCACAGATGTACCAGTGCTGCTATACATTGTTCCAGTACTGATTGGAGCGGCTTCTCCCATGGTACATGTGTTGAAACTGGGCACAGGGGAGGGTGGAGGGGTCCAGGGTGAAGAACACAGAGTAAGTACAACCTCACTCAAGGGGCAGGGGGGGGAAGAAGAATGGAAGTGTGGGGGTGTGCTCACTGGTGCTCGTGTGAACGTTTTGACCTAGTGTCATGACTGAGCATCAAGGGAAAAGGGAGACTCACAAGACAAGCAGGGGTGATGACTGACTCTTGCGCAGTGATAGCGGAGCTGGGCTCAACGGTCAGGGCTGGATACAGCTGTATTGAGCTATTGTCTACAGGGGAAGTACATGGGGGCTTACCTGGAGACAAGAGGTCAAAACTGAGTCTCCAGGGTGCCAGTGAAGCGGTATATATGTACATCAGAACAATAAGCGCTGAGGACAATAAGGTCTAAGGCACACAAGAGTAGCTACCCTACTGCAGGAGAAATAAACAATAAGAGGAAAACAATAGGAAAGAACAATGAACTAGATGGTGCTGCACGGGAAAGGGGAAATGATGGGGGTCCTGGAAGGGGGTCATGACACGGGGGTGTGGCAGACACCCTGGGTGGACACAGCCATTGCCTGTGAACTCCCTCCCCCTCCTGCTCTCACTAATAGCTCACTTACTATACAGAACCTGCCCTCAGGCTTCTCCCCCTTGTACTCCCCCAGATGCTCTCAGGTTCCCAAACCCACCCCACTACTGTCACTGTATGACCCCCCTTCATCTATTTGATGCACACTGTAGTTATGGAATATGTTACTGCCTACCATAGGGCATGGCCCTCACAGGCAATAAATGGGAGTCATTCCTTCATTCATTCATCACATGCTAGCATCATATGGATGCATAGCCACAAGTCCATATAGAGACATAATGTGCTTGATAACTCTAAAAGCAACAGACTTCACTCAGAATTCCTTGCTGCGTTGACCATCATAGTCCCCTAGTCCTCCCCCTTTTTCCTCCCTTCACTGAGCTTATGCAATCTTTTCAAAGCTGATTGCCATAGAGGATCTTTCAGATTGGGATGCTCAGCCTGAGCTTACGCAATCTTTTCAAAGTTGATTGCCATAGAGGAGCTTTCAGATTGGGATGCTCAGCTTTAGACTGAGAGCTATCCTGAGCCTGAGGGTCAAACCCTTCAATGGTGTGAGGTTAGATAACAATAAATAGGATGTCAATGGTTAGACTGCACAGCATGCTCACCCTGCGTAGGCATTCGTAGCGTGGTAGGGTCCATATTGAGTGATTTGGAGAATGTGGGAGGTGAAATACTGACAATCACTGAAGAAAGCAGACTTTTTATAGGGCTCGGATCAGCGCGGCCCGAGCTTGGCTAGTACATGTTGAGACCTATTGTTCTGGTCTACAGCCAGTTTGTCGCAACTGGCTGAGGACGAAGGATGGTTTTTTTGTAGTTGGTGAGACACATCTGGGCTCTAAGATGAAATGCTTTTCGGCCAAATGATGAGAGGAAAACAAGAAGGAGGGTACATGCTACAATTCAGGACGGTGCTAACGTTGATGGCCCCGAAGCATTTCACGTTTGAGGTGTCGGCTAGTACGCCAATTATGACCGATTCCGCCACTGGACCTTGCTCCCTTATTATCCTACTTTCCCATAGGTTTTGCTTGGGTCCTTGTAACAGGTAGCAGTTAATGCTTGGGCTTTTGGATACTCGTGGCAGCGAATGATGCGTCAGGTCCTTGTTTCAGTATCAGAAACTTGTTTCGACTCGAAGCACGGTGGCGACTGCATGTTCCACACACGCACCTGACGTCCATTCTCTAGGAACTTCCCTCACATAAGAGATCAGCTTGCACTCGTGCATGCCATCAGAAAACATACTATATAGTCATCTCCCTCTCTCGGTCCCTCTGGCCTCAGGGACTCATGGGCACAGTGACAGGCTATCAAGACTCTCGAAACCCAAGCTCCGGTAGGTGCTAGGTTACTCGTGCTCAATAGAGCCTTGGAGACTGACTTACTACTTGATTGTCTAGTGCTCGACAAGAGCCCATGTGTACCCGAATCTCCGAGGCTCCTGAGGAAGACCCGGAAATCAGATTCACAGTCGGAATTCTCGCATTTCTGTCGTGGCGTCACCGAAATCCTTCTCAGGCGGGCCCGAATATACCCTTCACTCCTCACCGGACTCACGATCATTCAAGACGACTATCACAATGATAACAATCCTTTACAAAAGCTTGGCTGCGCCGTGCTCTCGATCAGTCATCGACTGTCAAAATGTTTCCCCGCTCACGTACAACCATACTTCGACGTCGTCTGCGTCTATCTCCTCATCTCCGGTATTCTCGTTTCTGGAGTTCAGGCATTCCTGCAGTGCTTGAACGCAGTCCTTGGATACGCGATCCTTCGTGCGGCATATCCTGGAGATGTGGCGTACGCCATCCCGCTCGCGACTGTGATGCGCATAGGTGCGGTCGGCGGAGCTGTGCAGCACCTCGTTCTCTTCCTCGCCCTGTCTCCCTTGATCCTATACTTCTACTTTACCGAGCCGCCCGGACGCGTCGAAACGGACGGCCATGAAATATCGTGGCGTGAAGAGATACTCTTTCTCCCACTCCATCTCAGCTGGTGCGTCATGCGCGCCGTGGCTTCGGGCGGGCTTGGAGCGGCGTTGTTAACGCAGGCCGGGATGTCTTCGGCGAGAGTCACGGTGTGGCATGCGGTGCATTTGGCGATCGTTGGAGAAGCTGTTCTGTTTTTCCCTTGTGCGGCGTTGGGGTTCGTATGGGCTCGTGTCGCGGCAAGGGGTGATCGCACGACGGCCACGAGGGTGGACTCCTTGCGTGTCTCGGGATCGTCGCCGTCGGGAATGTCCATTGAGAGCGTATCTACGTTTGACTGGTCAAAGCGGCCTGTATTAGTAGCGTAATGTTCTGAATGTATTGACATCGCGACGTTGAGACATGCTCTACTGGACTACAGTGGGACTGGTCCATCACGATGTGTTATTCATAATGTCCGTGAATGAATCCCTTCATGTGCGAAGTCATAACTGGTATGGACAGCAGGTTGAGAGTTCTGAAAAGACAACGAGGGAGTACTAGTATCCGGCGTTATGTACTCAGGCTATCTCCAGACAATCGGACGCTATCCCAGGGGGCACTTGCTAAGTGGGATCGTAACGGGATTTCTCGGGAGTTGACTGTTTGCCAGTACGAGGGAAGAGGCGCATATAGAGGCATGCACATCTATCGACTCCGGAGGAAAACGATGACTAAAATCGCTACCAATCGTTAGAGAGACGTGGTAAGGCTGAGCTATTGGGCGCGCGCGTGTGTGTGCAGCATTCATGGTAGAGGGGCGGCGAGTGCGGATACGCTAGCGATTGTCTTTGTGCAGGTGAGCAGCGACACGATTACTACAGTAAGTGCTGCTTACAGAAGTGATGTGTGCGTGCAGTGTGAGCATGGACACGACTACTACAGTAAGTACTGCTTACAGAAGTGATGTGTGTGCAAGGTGTGCATTACGGTGGCGGGAGAAACTCGCTCTGAGTTTCTCACCATGTTTATAACGAATGACAGAAGATAGTGGGATTTTTCACCGAGTATCTAACAGTTATTAACCTGTAATTCACATGAGCGTCTAACCTCAGATTGCACGTTCAAAAGACCAACTCAATCCATCCGCCAGTCTGCATCCACCAGCTCGGGGGTCTTCGCAATACCACCTGAGGTGATCAGGAAGATTGGTGAGACAGCTGTCGAGGTGCGCCAAGCAAACTTGAAACTCGTTGCGAGTCAAGACGTGCACGAGCCTGTCAGACATGAGAGACGGTGCAAGTGGGAAGTCGGGTTAACGTTGCGGCCAGACATTCAGGCAACATATACGGATGCTAGATTTCGCGGCTATGAGACATGTTCAACTAATGTGCTGTTGAGGTAGCTACTAGTAATATTAATGCTCATGGATGAAGACAAGAGCTACATCGAGTGCATCCCGCCAGGAACTGATGTCGGGAGTTACTCACCAGCCATTATTGGCCCATGGTAATTAACTGGTTAATAACCATGTTACTAACAATGTTACTAACATGTCGTGAGAAACATATAGTTTCTCCCGCCACCGTAGTGTGCATGTGTGCGTGAGACTGGCTCGGGCCGGAAACGCCCGCTTGCAGTACTAGCAGGGGCACTACCCGCTACTACCCACCTACCATCATGACCTCCTCGCACGTATAGCATGCAATCTGTTCCAGGAAAACATATAGCTATAGGCTATCATTGCGAACAACGCTGCATTTGGACGTCTTGGTATGTCGATATTTCATCGAGCTGCATTCTGCGCGTAACAGGACTGGGAATGAACCCGTTCGTGCTATGGAAGAACGCACTGCTGTTGGAAACATATCATGATCTCTGGCAGGTGAGTCTTTCCTAGATTATACCAACAAACTAGCCCTTGTCACGATCATTCCCCCGTCTTCCTTCTGCTCTTGTGGTGGCGACATTTCCAAAACCATGATCTGCCGTCTGCTTGCTTGTCTCTTCACTGATACGTTTCATTGGCTCTCTCCAGAGATTCAGCTGAACCGCCGAGCATGTTTGAACCTGCCCTGGGGAAGCGTTTCAGCAGGGCGTGATCGCCATACGCTTTCTAGCATTTTGTGTTTCCTACGATGATACACAGTAGATTGATGACATCTGTTTCCGTCTATGTTTCTCCTCTCCCCTACAATTCTTGTCTATATTCGTCCGTTGCTGTCGCCTCTCGAGCAGATGGTCCCAGAATGCAGACAGTGCGTCGTCCGTTCTTCACTACTTGACCATCTCAGGCTAGCTGACTGGTGCAAATACCGGAATGATGTTCGTTCATTCTAGATATGGAGGGATGGAAATGTGATACCGATTGTGACCGTCTTATATGGTTGCTGGGGCGGTTTGATGCTCCTCTGAGCTTCTGACTTCGTTTTCGCGTCGTACACGACACTTGCCACCATGGCGAGCCCTGTTCTGCTCCCCTCCCAGCAGCTCGTTCGTGAGAAATGCGGTATGTATCATCGTACAATCGTTTCTAGCCAGCATGGTACTATATCACTCACGATCACTACAGGTAGCTGTTGTTCGGAATTGGCTCTGACAGATAGTATCATCCTACCCCCTCCGAAGCCAAAGTCGAGAATCCATGACGTTGTAGAGCGGCTCCTCAAGCAGCGTTCCCCGTCCCACACCTATCTTCGCACCCTGTCGATGTCGTCCCTCCTCTCAGACATTACCCTTGTAGACCCCCTGTCTAACGCAGACACCAGCTCTACACAACACTCCGCATCTAAGGCTGACCCCACAATCCACAACGGACGTCCTTCTACCCAGCATCTCAAGAAGTGGCGTGACGTGGGTACTCGGATCTGCGTTTGGTTCTTTTATCTTGGAGTACTGCAAGCCTTCAACCAATGGTTGAACACCCTCGTCGGTTATGGCATCCTCCATGCCGCGCGCCCGCACGACGCCGCGTTCGCCGTCAATATCGTCGCCGTCATGCGCACGGGTGCGCTCGGAGGCACCGCGACCCATCTGGTGATCATGGCTGTGTTCTTGCTGCTCGAAAGCGTCCGCGCGTGGTACGATTCTCGACTCAATGAGGCAGAGCGGGATACGCGCCGGGCCAGGGCCGACGAAGAGTACTCGCGCCACAGGCAGGCACTCGACGAGTCGCTCCGTCTGCGATTCCAGGAGAACATGATCCTCGTCATGTTCTCGTTCGCGCGCGCCGCGGCGTCGGGCGCGGTCGGGGCTGCGCTCTTGTACACGGCCCGTGCGGCTGCGACGAGCGTTGTGGGGGCGATGGTGCTGTTCGTGCCGCGTGTGGCGGTCTGCCGTATCTGTACATCGGTGGTCGCTAGAGAGAAGGTTAAGGCTAAGGCCAGGACCGACAGCACAGCGAGAGCAGAGTTTGCGGTATGATCTCGCGGGATTATTTTGCTTCAAAAAGATCGTGTATCTGAAGTTGGGAAGTACTGTACAAGTATGATAATACACTTATCACAATTTTCAACGATCTGAGTTTATGCCGGAGAACAAGGGACCGACGTCTGGTCAACGTTCTGACAATCTTGACTCGGGGTTGGTACCATGAACAGAGCGCAAAGTTCTGTAGTCGAACTGTGTGATTTCTCGAGGTCTCGTGCGATCTGCGAGAACCTCGCACTAGGCGCGTGTAGCACATATCAGTTGAGCGTCGACCCAAGAAGGAACAGTGGCGCGCACCATTGGGCCAGAATGCCACAACAGTATTGGAACAGTCGGAGCTGGGAGTAGATATTTCGCTGTTCTTCACCAGCACGTGTATACATAGCTTTGCCGTTGGCACTTTTGCTCTCAATATGCATCGCAGAACAGTGTGTACTTGAAGCTGTTGAATGATGGACTACAGACTGTAGCCCGAGTCGCGGAACAAACAATTGACTTCTGGCATCTCCGAGTCGATCTTGAGCATTTCTCCCAATATACTCACAAGTCGCCTAGTTTGCTTTCTAGTGATAACAATCTCGACTACTAGATGCCTCGACTACTAGATGCCTCGACTACTAGATGCAGTTGTTCCAAATCCCGCCCTATATGTCGATGAGGTTAGGTTGAGCTCTCAGCATACATCATGATGTGCGGGTCATGCCTTCTCAGCTCGAGGGCCCAATGCACCGCTGTCAGCTGAGAACTTGCATCGTCAACTTGCCAATAACGAACCTGCTATACTTAGTAAGGGACATTCGAGCAGAGGAGATCCGATCCACAGTTTCATACTGCCTGGTATGGAACAGCTGCTCGCACATGTCTCGTCTATCACAGGTCTCAGACTCAACATCCTACTTGTCTTTGGCCAGAATGAAATGGAGGCGAAAATGATACTGTGGCGTTGATGGAAGTACGGTATATGTGGTGTACGACTCGGCGTATTTCTACAGTATTCTCTTGCTGAAACCACTCACGCGCGATCCCCACTGACAGCCATAACCTCTCTTCCTCAATGAGCGATCAGCCTGACTACTCAACGTCAACCACGTACCGCTCGCGCGTGCCTGCACCTGGCGCCGGGTACGATGCTGTAAGCTCGGAATCATCTGCTATGGCCAACGCGGACTCTATGCTGCCAAAGAGGGTTGACAGTCCCCAAAGTGTCCCAACGCCACGCACGGCCAATCCCGGCCCGCTACCCGTCGCCAGGCTCAGTCCCGCGACGGCCGACGATATGATTGGGATGAGTATGGGGGACGACTATGGGCCCTCCACCCCCACAAGTCGCAGCAACGTCCCCCCCTTTGTTCCCATGAATAACGACCGAGTCGATATCTTGATGATGCAAGAAGACTATCCCCACATTCCCATACCGGACATAGGCGTCACCGCCTCTGTTCGCGAGATTAACGACGACCCATTGTATATTAGTATGCAAGGAGCAGACTATCCGGATCCCGCAGGTAGCAGCGATGTCCTCGCCTCTGTTCACCGGAATAACCCTGAAGCCCATATGTCTACAAGGGATATCCCAGACGACTCACGCTCCAATTCCACAACTCGCAGCAACGTCCCCCACTCTGTTGGCTGGTTTAGCTCCTCACACTATGAATATGCGCAAGACTTTCCCCCAGATAGGAGCAATGTCCCCCCCTCTGTTCACAGCAATGTCCTCCCCTCTGTTCACGAGAGTAGCGATGAAGTCAGGAGGGGCACCCACAGCGACTTACGCCCCAATGCCATAAATAGCAGCAATTACCTCGCCTCTGTTCATGGGAATGACAACAAACCCAGTCCGCATAGATAGCAGCAATAACCTCGCCTCTGTTCACGGGAATGACAACAAACCCAGTCCCGGATTTGGCGAGGTCTTGCGGAAGGCGTTTGAGGAGGATTCGCTCTGTAACCTTTCGATCTGCATCCTCGGACTTTTTGCGTTCGCCCTGCTTCTCGCAGTCGCCTTCTCCTTCATCGCCTTCCACGTCGGGAGACACATCCTGGACCTCCCCCGGCCCCCACTCGCGCGCGTGCTGTTCTGTGGCGGGGCGCTCGTGTGCCCTGTCATTCTCGCTGTCGCCCTCGGTGGGGTATGGTTTACTAGATACAAGAGTGCCTTCACGGCAAGGGTATGGTTCTGGCGGACACATCTCATTGGGATCATGTTAGCCCCTGCTTTCGTCGCTAGCGTGGGCGTCGCGGCGTTGCCGGATTCACTGGGAGAGGACGGGTTGAGTGCTAGACAGGCGTTCGTAGCGGGTGCGGTGGGCACCCTAGTCGTGTTCATACCAGTCGTGCTCTTGGTGTACGGGTTCATAGCGTATGCGCTCCCGCACTCTAGGAGGTGGTGCGCAGATATCCGCAGGCGGAGGGCGCGGGCTAAAGCTCCGAGCAACCTCGCAAGCGCGAGTTGGTCAGGTGACAAATAAACTCATGGAATGTACAGTACTAGCAGCTACCCCGTGGCCTTGCCACGACAATGGGAGGGGGGGGGACGACCAAATAATAGCTATTAATTGGGCTGAAACATTATTGTGGCTATGGCTATATATATTCGATCTGAATCCTCGCGTCGTTTCTTGCCCTTGTTAGAAGTGTCAGAACTGTCGAATGCCGGTCTCCAGCTGCGCTTGCTTGTCATACCAGCAGGAGACTGAGGTCCGTCCTTGCGTGAATCTACAATTAGGAGTCACAATGAGCATCAGGTTCGGAAGTCCAGGTATCAAAGGCTAGAGTACGATGCTTTCCGCCATTCGGGCAGGAAGGCAGACCTAAGATAGCGGCTCCGATGATAAATGCACCTCCAGGGAGAGAAGTCCCATGATGGGCTGAGTGAGCCACCGTGTGAGATGGAGATGGAGCGAGAACTGAGGCAGGAGAGGCCAAAGCAGGAGTTGGGGTAGAAGGATCAGGAGGAAGAGATGAATTGGTAGTGGACCTCTCGCTCTCGGCATTGGACGTGCGGAGAGATGTGCGTGAGTGTCTTGAGCTTCGAGACCCTCTGGATTGGGTCATGTTGTAGGTTCAGAGGGACGGAGGACAGGATACTTCACTGGTAGATGTGATGCGTCGCTGCCAGTACTTGCCAGTACTTGATATGTGCGCATTGCATCATGGCAAAGATCAGCCGAGACATTGCTAG
>KN050286.1:2772-15238 GCA_000743315.1 Lignosus rhinocerotis TM02
AGTACCATCTACGTTACGTACTGCTATGGGCTTGAATACGGGGTGCATAACGACATTATGTTCCTTTACAAACTTTGTATCTACAAAGAGAGATGTAGCTCCTGAATCTACCATTGCTGCTTTTGTCACGCTACAGTTTCTGCCTTTGATCTAAACTGACATACAAAAATGCAAACTACTTGGGTTGATTTCAGGTATTGTACAGCTATCTATATTGACAAAAGGAGAAGTGCCCGTATTTGTAACTACCGGTCCCTCAGATGCAGCCGAGGCCTGGGATTGTTCTAAAAAGCCTGCCGGAGAGCCGTAAGCTGTTTTTCAAACTCCTTCTGCTGCTCGGCCATCTGCACCATCAGCTTCTAGATGTCCTCGCTTGGTCCAGTACCTGTAGCTGCAACTTGTTGCTCTGGTTCCTTGGCTACTTCCTCAATGGTAGCGCTCTGGACTGCCTGTCCCATCTTGCACGTCCTTCCCATGAACTTGTCCTGACAAACGCCCTCCTGATGACCAACACAGTTGCACCACCGGCAGATAGACCAAACATGTGGACACCCCACTTTGTTGTGAGTGGTGCTTGTCTCGTGAGTTCCCCTTTCCCCTCGACGCTCAGTCATGACAACCAGGGGTGTGACAGATGACATACCAATTTGAGTGGACCAATTCAACCAACTAGCTGGTGACATGTGACATCACTACTTATTTGATCATATCATGCATGAGCCTGTGACATTGGCGACCTGAGACTACTTACTAGCACTCCTTAGTACCAGCTACTTACTACTTTGAAAGTGGAAGAGGGTCAAGTGTGGCCTGGGCTGGTACAACAGTGAACATTTCTGGCAGTACTAGTGCTAGTTAATTCAGTTATCCATACAGTCTGACCCTAGATTTGTTCACAGTGTGAGCAGTAAGCATTGAGATATGTACTACAACACATAGCACCTTTGGATCCCATTAGAATCAAGCTGTGTAGAGTTGAATGTGGTTTTAACCACCAAGTCAGTGACATGTGACAAGCTCCCACAATCCAACAAATTGGATAGGTGGTTATGTGTGACTGGTTGAATTCATCAAAATGGTACAGTATACTACTTGGGTGTACAGCATGATGTAATATTGTACTGGATCATAAAACCTCAGTTGATTGCTAATTATAGCAACCTAGCACTGGATCTATGGCTCCATCCCTATCCCAGGTTCTGGATGTTGTGGATGTCCAATCAGAGCTTCTTGATCTTTCACACGATCTTTCAAATGAAAGCTCAGGGGCTTTGCAAATCTCATGCCTTGCTCGTTGGCAGATTGATACATCTGCTCCATCATATTCGAGATATTCTTGGATGTTTTCTTGTCCACGAAACCATTGGTTCGCAGTAACGGAACTATTTGAGTGACCCAATAAGAACAGCAGTCATTGTGTCTTCCAAAAAAGGGAAACCGTCTTGGAACATCTTTTAACAGGTCATGAAGATCTTCCTTCTTGTTTCCTTCACTAGCACTGGTTGTGCCCAAGTGCCCTTGTGACAGAAAGTCTCCGATGTCCATTTCCTCAATATCTACTTTCCACTGTTGTCCATTGTTACCACAGCCATGATATCGTGTTCCTCCCAAACAATTCTTGTCCTTCACAAAGATGTACCAGTGCAGCATGGGATTTTGAGGTTCCTGCTCATCTACATTGCACACAAGATCAATCTCACCAAGTGCCTCACAATTCATCTTCATACAGCTATAATGAAGTTTGGTGATTCAGATGATGCTATGTGCCAAGAAGCCTTGGGTCCAGATGGCTTATGGATGAAAGATTGGGTGCAACTGGCACTATGGGTGTGAAATATGGGGCTCTTACTACCCAATGAACATGTCTAAACAGCTTTTATACCCAATATATCATATGTATTGCCAAGAATCCACAAATGGGAGATGGTTTCAACATTTGTGTTGTAAGAAGGCAAATTTGTCTCAAGAGCCTTCTAGTCCATTCTAGGTGAGAAGTTTTACATGAAGACCCTATGTCTGAAACCTGTATCATTCATGTAAAGCATGTATCATGTGTGCACAATCTATCTATAGAAAGCCTGTATTATGTGTGCAGGACCTGTATCACAGGTGCAAAGCCTGTAGTATCCATGCAAATAGACCTGACCTTGTAATCATTCTTCTCTCCATATTTGTTGTACTATGCTTATGTCTGAGTCAGGATGAGTCAGGTAGAATGAAGGATGACTCAGACATAAGCATAGTACAACAAATATGGAGAGAAGAATGATTACAAGGTCAGGTCTACATCAGCAAAACCCCTCCCTGCAAATGTGTGTTATGTACACAAATCTGTTCAAGTAGCACTACATTGGAAGCAACTAGTACATGTGTCAGAGTACCATGACTGCATCCCCAGGACCCTATAATTCCCCTTTTCCATGCAGCACCATCTAGTTTATGGTCCTTTCTTGTTATTCTCTCCCATTGTTTCCTCCCTTATTGTTCATTCCCCCACAGCCTGGTAGCTACTCCCGTGTGCCTCAGACCTTATTGTCCTCAGTGCTGATTGTTCTGTTGTACATATATACTGCTTTGCTGGCACCCTGGAGACTCAGTTCCAACCTTTTGTCTCCAGGTAAGCCCCATGTACTTCCCCTGTAGACAATAGCTCAATACATGTGTCTCCAGCCCTGACCGTTGAGCCCAGCTCCATTCTCACTGCACAAGAACCCATTGTCGCCCCTGCTCATCTTGTGAGTCTTCCTTTTCACTTAATGCTCAGTCATGACACAGAGCTATCTAGGTGATCAGAGAACTGGTATATTTGTCACAAATGCTATGGGAATGCACAACAAGATATGCTTACTAGCCTCAGAACAAACCTCCAGAAATATGATGCACATTGAATTTTGTTACAACCTACAAGCTATTGTATTACTGAAGGGGCATGCAATGGCCAGTACAGGAAGCACCATAAAAATCTCCATCTTTACCAATAGCCTGGCTTGAACTTGCAATCTTGTTCAAACACTGGCTTGAAGACATGTTGCATTACATCACAACACTGCACCATTCACCCATACTGTAAAGGCTACTCCACTATTTTTCTATATACAGGCTGTCGCAACCTAAGGTCAAGCGAGAGTAGGGGAGACGAGCTAGAGGGGACAAGGGTGAGTCGACTGGGGCTTGTGCAGCGCAGCGGAGCAAGGCTCGGCAGTAGGGCTGGAGACAAGATGTATTGAGCATGTAACTACAGGGGAAATACATCGGGGCTTACCTGGAGACAAGAGGTCGAAACTGAGTCTCCAGGGTGCCAGCACTACAGTATATATGTGTCTACAAGCGCCAAGGACAAACAAGTCCAAAGCGCTGGAAAGCATCAGCATCGTGATGGAGAGATGTACTCAAAACGCGATGAGAGATGCACTTGAAACGAAATGAAAGATAAACTATCAAACTATGATGAATGTGAAACGATAGATAAATAACCCGAAGTCTTGAACTGAGGGTGGCAATGAACAATGAGGGGAACACAGTGGACCGGTTCATGACAATCTGCCAATCAAACGGTGTGCATCCAAGCCCTTTGAGCTTGTCCATGTTGACTTGAAAAATTCCCTTGTGATTTCTATCACAAATATACTGCCGACATTGTCTTCTTAGATGACTGTACCTCACATGTGTGGACCATACACTTGCACACTAAAGGTGCTGCACTAGTTGTATCTCGCAACTGGATCACATATGTCGAGAATCAGTTTGGTGCCAGAATCCAGCAATGGAAATCTGATGCAGGGGGAGAATTCAAGTCTAAAGCATTTGATGACATGCTCAAAGAAAGGGGCATTGAAAAATCTACAGAGTGCACCTTAACAGAATGGTCGCACTGAAAGACTAATCCACACCCTGATGGATAAGTCTGAGGTTATGCGCTATGAAGCTTGCTTGCCTCAATCTTGGTGGGAGTTCTCATTTGGACATGCAACACATGTGTACAATTGTACTCTGTTGTGCCGTCTCGGCTGGTGCACACCCTATGAAGCTCTCCATGGTTCTAAACCAGATATACAACATCTACGCATATTTGGATGTGGTGCATATCAGTTGCCTGCTGAAATTCACAAAAATAAGTTATCACCCAAATTGGAGCTGATGGGATACATTGGTGTTGGACCTGGAGAACATAACTTCAGATTCATGCGTCTTTATTCAAACTGAGGAAACTACACTGCTACGCTACAGACTTATATACATAGGTCCGGGACCAAAGTTCAGAACAGAGCATGTGGGGTTGTACTACGGGTGCACCAGAGAAACATCATAAGTAAAACACCAGAGTAGAGTGCGGGACGGCAAGGCAAGATGGAACCGGGGTTTATGGTGTGGGAGGATGTACCGGAAAGAGTGAGACAAGCGGGGCAGGAACCCAAGTCTGGAACAAGAGTATAGTAAGGCTAAACTAAAGGTGAAACAAGGTGGAGATAACGTAGTGTAAGCAAGAAGTGTAAGCCAGAGTACAGAAAACGGGATACAGAGAATGGGAATGGAAGCGGAGGGTGCACTGCGGGATAGAGTTCAGAGTCCAGGGTGCGGGGCTTAGGGTGGAAGTCCATGATGTGGGTTACAGGCCGCATGAATTGTAACATGACCAACCAGCGCACAATGTGCGTGAATGGACATACTGTGACATTGTTCGCCTACCTAAGGCTGAGCAAAAGGGATGGTTACAAGCATGTCACGAAGAACTTGAGGCACTTCGCAAATGACATGTATATGACCTGGTTGACCGACCAAAGAATTGGAAGGTCATAAGAAACCAATGGGTCTTTGACAAAAAGTCAGATGGTCGGAAGAAGGCCAGATTGGTTGCAAGAGGCTTCTCTCAGGTCAAAGGCATTGACTTTGATTAGATATTCTCTCCAGTTGTACGGTTTGAATCTGTATGCCTGATCCTTGCAATATGTGTGCTTGAGAACTGGTACATTACTGGACTAGATGTGCAAAATGCATATCTATATGCACTGGATGAAAAAATCTACATGGAGCAACCCAAAGGGTTTAACAAACCTGGTCATGGGCAGCGCAAAGTCTTTCGACTATGCCATGCCTTATACAGACTTAAACAGGCAGGACTAGCATGGTGGCACACCCTATCTGAGTCCATGACATTGCTAGGCTTCAAATGTCTAAGCAATGATACAGGTCTTTACCTGTACAAATGCAAGTCTGATGGCATGTTTGTTATTGTCATCAAATCGTCAGCGCTTGTTGAGCCTGTAGAGGTGGGCAATGCAGGCGAGGACTTTGGCAGAGTCCAGGCATTGGCTCTGTGACGCACAAGCCAAAGACCTGAGGGGATGAGATTGGTCCCTTGAAGACAAGGTCGTACACTACGTCTATGGAAATACAGAAGAAACACTAAGGGAAGTGGAGGGTGGGTAGCTGAAAGAAGTGGCTAAATGAGCTAGCGAACGAGAGGGTTGAGGAAGAGAGGCGAGTTGGCCCCTTTCCCCCCTCTCGCACTTAACTAGTGAGTGTGGAAGGCGCATGTGCTTCAGGAAATGCAGGCTTGTGCATGAGGAATGCTGGGAGAGTGCCTGTAGGTGTGCAGTACTCACACAACAATCCAACTAGTGAAAATCCCCCTTTAAACTCGGAACCAGGAACGAGTAGGGACAGACTGTCATGCATGGTGTATTTATAGTTACATTTTTACTTCTCCTATGGTACTTAGTAGATAAGATAAGGACTTAGATAGTAAGCCACCCAAGCCCGGACCGTACTCCCGCGCTAAGATTAGGGCGCTATTGTCTTCATGCCTCATTCCCTACTATCAGTACTTTTGTCTCGCAGCCTCTGCTGTTCTATTGTCTTTCAGACTTCTTATTCTCGCGGTACATAGTTTTTCATCATTCTTGCCCAGGATTCCTAGCAAACATACACAAATAGTTACATGGTCTGTGCGCACATCCCCCGGGTATAAGTAGATACTTAGATGTGTCCCTAGTCCTCATCTCGACCTCTTCAGTCTTTGGGGACTAGGTGAGCCTTGTACTCTCAGTAGCGTATAATGCTAACTTCGGTCTTTGGGGACTAGCCTTGTGTGATCAATATCCAATCTCATTCAATACTAAGCAAACCAACACTGTGAGTCGATTGATCACTCTTATACCCCCTTCCCTCTCCCGCCTTCTTTCTCTGCGCTGAAGTTGTGTTGGCATCGACAATGCTCTTCACCGGGTGTTGCGCATCTAAGAGCTTGTCTCTGCGACACAGACCCCTTGTGTGTGATCCATAACTTGGAACAACAAGGGAATAAGCGGTCCCGCTCAGTGAGGTAGCATTGCAGGGCGAGGCGCGGTCCATTGCCATTGTCATGAAGGGCGTATTTATAGTTACATTTTTCTATTTTTTGCTTCTCCTATGGTACTTAGTAGATAAGATAAGGACTTAGATAGTAAGCCACCCAAGCCCGGACCGTACTCCCGCGCTAAGATTAGGGCGCTATTGTCTTCAGACTTCACTTCCCTACTATCAGTACACTTGTTCTCGCAGTCTCTGCTGCTCTATTATCTTCTAGGCTTCTTATTCTCGCGGTACATAGTTTTCATCATTCTTGCCCAGGATTCCTAGCAAACGTACGCAAATAGTTACATGGTCTGTGCGCACATCTCCCGGGTATAAGTAGATACTTAGATGTGTCCCTAGCCCTCATCTCGACCTCTTCGGTCTTTGGGGACTAGGTGAGCTTTGTATTCTCAGTAGCGTATAATGCTAACTTCGGTCTTTGGGGACTAGCCTTGCGTGATCGATATCTACATCTCACTCAACACTAACGCAACCAAGTCTGTGAGTCAATTGATCACTTTATACCCCTCCCCCTCTTCCGCCTTCCGTCTTTGCACCGAGGTCGCGTTGGCGTCGACAATGCCCTTCACCAGGCGTTGCGCGTCTAAGGGCTTGTCTCCGCGACAGCCATGTACGGAGGCGCTAATAGCGAGGCTGTTGCCTTCGAAATACCGGTCTGCCTTGTGCCTGCAAAGGTAGAAGGAGAAGGAGTCGGTGTGGAATGTGATGGAAGTGTGGTGAGAGATCTTGTTGAAAGATCTCAGATCTCTGCAATCTGGCCAGACGAGGTCTCCCAACCGGAGGAGGGCATGGAAACCTATCAGGAACTGCACCAGGAAGAGGATGTCATCAAAGACGTTGCTAGGCAAGAGTGCGGGTTGCACACACTGGACATCGTTGCTTGCGAGCGGCATCTTGCATACAATAGGTTTGCTGTAGAGACGTTTGGCACCTTGGAGGGTGCGGGAGACTAGGGCAGATCTGTGGGCTCTTCGGATGTTGGGATAAAAATCTTCGAGTTCACTGCAAATACCGGACAAATAAGAGTCCACTGAACAGGGTTTGATATGATGGCACTGAAAAATAACATATAGGCTCAGAGTGTTTTTGGTAGGGTTAATGGGAAAGTTATGGAGGGAGCGAAAGGTGAGGTACGAGTTGAGAGCAGAGGAGTAAGTAGACTTGGTAGAGCGATGGAAGGCTCATGGAGTAGATGCTTGAGAGTCCATGCCTGGTGGGGGGTTTGGCGTGAACGGGGGGAGACAGTAATCATGACTTGGCCACCCCCAGCGCATCCCAAGGGGGTATGAAAGGAAAAAGTGAGATGAGGGGGTCCAGCTGGCGGGCAAGGTCAAGGAGACCACGGGACAGAGCATCCGCAACTACATTGTAATGACCAGGAACGTGATCGACACGCACGTCAAGATGGTAGTGGATGCAAATGTTGGTGGCTGACATGAGGATATGGTTGTAGGCAGGCGGGGCGTGCAGGGAGACAAAGATCAAGACAGCGTTGGAATTATCAGAGAGAATTGCAAGGCGCAGCACAGAACGACCAGTGCTGACCCACATGGTGACCTGGTGTATGGCACTGCAAATTGCCAATGCCTCCATTAAAAAAATTGTACCCAAGGGGGGGGTCGACTGGCAGTTCTGCTGTGAAACCAAGATGTAGCCAGGAGAAATAAAGGCCAAGGCTGCACCCCAAAGCGTCGACCATGGTGAATCCGTGCTGGGCATTGGCTGGAATGAGATCAGCAGGTGCCCAAATGGAGCTCTGGAGGAGGAGGACTGGAGGTGCTCTTTCCAGGTGATTGGCGAGCCAGGTGGGATCACGCACAATAGCAGAATTGATGAACACGCTCGCGTGCTTGTTGACCTTGTCCGCAATCTTGGCATAAACATTGCAGAGTCCAGGGCGAAGGAGGGGGTTGATGTTCAAGGCCCAGCTCGCAAAACCCACAAGTGACAGCAACTCTTCAAGAGCATGCGCGCAATGTCCCACACATTGCGCAGAGCAGCCAGAAGTGCAACTTTCTTATTGTGCATCAATGTCACAGAAAGGGAGTTGGCATCACAAAGAAAGCTGATGATTGAAAGTTGCACGTTGTACACCTGCTTTGGCTTGTTGTGAGGGAGGCCAATAGTGTCCCAGCAGGAAAGAAGTTGAGCCTGTGCAGCAGGCAGGAATTTTCTGAAAGGTGGGTACCATAGCACGTGAGATCTGAGTTCAAAACTGAAATTGTCGCCAATGTATGTGCCAACAAGATCAACTGCGAAATGATGTTCTGCAATCCAAGCCACCAGGCACAAAAACGTCGCCCAGATACGAAGAGATCCACATCTGCCAAAAATGTTGCAATGATCTACGTAGCAAAGGCCATCGATTGTGACAATTTGTCTGATCTGCCAAAACGGAGACATAGGCATGCGGCGGTAAGCCTGAGAGACGTCGGACTTCCAGAGTATGAGTGGCTGATCTCCGTAATGTTGTCGGACATGTCAAAGGAGAACACCAAGCATGGGGATCCCATCAAGAACTGCACCTCACACGGACTCTGAGCAGATCATGGAGTTTAGGGAAAAGGGTCTGGCGCTCTGGTCGTTAATTAGCCATAGCTTGCTGGAGTTGGGTTTGGGGACAATACGCAACGGCATGTTGTACATTCTGTCAAGAAGATGCGGCCCAAAGGACTCAAAAAAGAAGCCGAGAGCAATCTCCTTGTCACGTTGGTCGCAAAGGAAACACTGGGCAACATTGTCTGCTGGGAAACCTCGCAGCTCATCGTGTGTGTCAGGGTAGGATTCTGGTTTCTTGTCTGCAAAAGGCCAGAAACCTTCACGAAGGCCACGCACAACAGAGGCAACAAAAAGCTGATTGGGGTCATTACAGAGAAGCTGCTTGAAACGGGGTACATTGATGGGAGGACAATCTTGACGAGGTCAGGATGTTCCGCTAATGTCTTGCACACAAGAGGATCAAGTCTTGCTGCCTCAGGAACATCAGGTAAAGGATCATGGCTAAGGGACATGGAAGCAAAGGTCCTAACACAGCCATCCACATTGTCCCACATGAAACTGTGCAGGAAGGAAGGGGCCACAACTTGTGGTGGGCAATCACTATGTAGTCTGAGGGCATCAGTGTAGTCTGAGGGCATCAGGACTCCGCATGTCCCGCACGACCGCATCGCGTGCACACATTCCTGATGGGCTCATCACGTGCACACATTTTTGTATCGACATTCATCGGCACTGTGATGGCACTGCGCATTGTTCCATCTCTTGCAGGCTTCATCTTGCTTCACAACAGCTCTTGCGTTACCCAATCTTCCCAATTGCCTGGGGGAATCTGAGATGCTGAGACCTCCCGCTCCAATGGAATCAATCCACATGGCAATGGAATCAATACACATGGCTTTGAAGTCAGTGAATGCGTGGAAGTTGGTGAGTAGTGTGGCTCATATTGTGCTGACCTGCTTCCGAATGGCTCTGTCATAGTCAATGACACGTTGTTGTTGCCCGAGCACGAGTGCTCCAAAAAGGGAGACAATGTGTGTTTGGTAGCTTGTGAGTTCAGATTCCCGGTGTGGGAAAGCAAATTTGATGGCAGCTGCTGCTCTCCCCCATGGGATAACACAGTCCCTGAGTGTTTTGACTCGTCACTTTGGCTGTAGGGATTCATACTTGACTTCAATGTTGCCAATCTGCTGAGTCTGCTTGCCGTTATTATCAAGGGAGTACTGACTGGATAGGACATGGTCAAGGTCCACGGTTTGCCCCCATAGGAGATTGGACCACTCTGTGGCTGGGAATCTGGGCACTCCGACTGTGTTAAGTAAGTGCTCACGCACGAAATGTATGTCTTTTCCGTACTCTCACAGGAGCTCGAGAGTTTGTCGAAGTTCAGGTCTGAGTGCTCCCTCCAGTGTGTCTCCCACTCCTGCCCACGCGAAAAGCTGTGGGTCAGGTCTGACATGCTTACTACTGGATTCTCCATCATGTTCTCCATCACCATCATCCAACTCGGAGCTTGAATCTGAAAAGCCCCTAAGCCTTTGTTGCCTATGCATTTCATTCTGAGCTGTCTCGCATTGACCTTTGGTCCCTTCTCCACCGGTGGTGTCTGTGGTCTGTGCTTACTGCTCGGGCTCCTGAGACAACTGACAAGGGGGATCTTGTCCCTCCTGCAAACACTCAACCTTGTCCAACATCCCAAGGTAGGAGTTGAGAGTTGACTCAATAGCGTCCACGTCGAGTTTGCTGGAGGTGCCTCTGAGCGATTTTGCAATACCACCAATGGCAGCAGTTCTAGACACTTCTTTTTTCTTGTAGGCCTCAATGAAACCCTCACATTTGCTGACGATCCCTGCTTGCACTTGTGAGATACCACTCCGCAAAGGCAAAAGCATTCACATTGATCAATGTGCCTACCTCGACAAAGTCATTGAGCGTTGTGGCATGGTGAATGCTAAACCTGCGCCAACTCCTCTGCCAACCAGCTATCACCCACTACCAAACAAAGGCCAGTCAACATCTGGATCCGTTCTCGGTATCAGACTGTAATAGGTTCACTCCTATACATAATGTTGGGTACCCAATCTGACATCACCTTTGCTGTGACCAAGCTGTCACAATATGTGTCAAATCCATTTGAAGAACACCTAAAGAAAGCACTGTACATCTGCCGCTATCTTATTGGGACTAGAAAATGCTCCCTAGTGTTCGATGGCACATCTCTTTCTGGCCTATGTGCTGGAACTGATTCAGACTGGGCATCTGACCCTGTTACCAGATGCTTGCAGACAGGATTCTTCCTGAAACTCGCAAATGGTACATTCTCTTGGACCTCCCGTGCACAGAAGACTATTGTGCATTTGGGTACTGAAGCTGAATACATGGCACTCAGTGATTGTGGCCACCAAATTGTATGGGTCCTAAGCCTTCTGGAAGAGATAGGCTATATGCTTTGGCATATTCCGCTCAGTGGTGATAACCAAGGGTCGATCTTCATTGCCTCAAATCCTGTCACTGAAGCGCACTCTAAACACATAGATATTTGCTATCACTACATATGTGAATTAGAAGAGCGCAAGGTCATCGAGATTTTCTATATCATCGGCGGAAATAATCCCGCTGACATCTTCACCAAGAACCTTGGCCACATCAAGTTCTTGAAGTTCAGGTCCATGCTTGGGCTTCAATTCCCTCAGGCTGCTTAAGGTGCCATCGTGTATGCTTACACATGTTACCCACATGCTAAGTGAGGGGGAGTGTTGAACATGGATAAGTTCCAAGTTTGACACAGTAACACTAAACATTCCTGTAGGAATGGAGCCAGAGCTCTGGATAGAATGGAGCCATAGGCTCAGTTCTGGGGTGCCATAAATAGCGATCAACTGAGGTTAGATAATAACTGTACACCCAAGTAGTATATAACACCCACTGTAGGCTGGTGTAATACAAGTTGCATCTTGCCTCTTACCACCACTTGCACTAAGCAAACAACTCCAGCAGGTGAGTATGGGTAGCTACACTGTAGAGAGTTGGTAGCACCCTGTTCTACACTCGAATCCTCCTCCTCCTTGTCATCCCCCTTCTTGGATAGCATCTTATGCTTTGGATTAGGACACATGTAGGGTCTCACAGTTGTTGCCCTTGTGGCGCACCCAGTGTCATTATTGCTTGCCAAGATTAGCTCTCCTGAAATGGATGTCACAGAGTTGTGACATGGCACTTAGATAAATGCATGGCCCAAGGAGCATCCGTGCACTCATCATCTGGGTATACTGCAATAAATGCTCAAACAGCCAGATCATGCATTGCACAATGCTAATATGATATCACAGGTCCTTTACCTTGAATAAGAGACTTACAGAATGACATCACAGCACATGATTTCTTCTGTAAATTTTGATTTCAATGCCACTGAGCATAATCATGCAGATATCTTAAAGTCCAGTGAGCGTACTACTCCATAAACTAGTACACATGTAGCCATAGGCTTCAGAAGTATGACAATGAATGTGTTATGAAATCAAATTGCACAGGAGGAGCAGAAATATCGAATTGACCCAAGGAACCATGGGTCACGACTGTCGCATGGCGTATTTAAAGTTACATTTTTTATTTTTGC
>KN050288.1:0-13586 GCA_000743315.1 Lignosus rhinocerotis TM02
ACAGTCACAGAATACCTATGCGCATTATTTGCACACAACCTCCCAGAGTGTCAGCGCAGAAGCAAATGTATTTTGGGGTCCCTCTGCTGGCGCCCAGTTGCGCAGCTTGGCAATGTGTTAGGACTGTGTGGCGCAACAGGTGAAACCAAGGTCCGGTGGGTCTGAAGTCCAGACATGCGCTGCAGGGGTGAAGACTTTGGCGAAGCTATTAGCAATGCGCCTGAGTTCCGCCTGGGGGTCTTCTATTTGGGATGGGGGTTGGAGACGGAGTACCGGAGTACCGGAGTTTGGGGTCGGATGTTGAGATGAGGTTGAGGCGACAAGCCGAGAGGCTCAGAGGCTTAACTTAGGCAGAGTCACACAGAGGCCTGAAGGTGAGGAGAGGGAAGAGGATGGATTGATGAGGGGAACGGAGGGGACCAAAGAGTACAAGTGGACGGATAAAGGGTAAACAAGATATTTGAACTGAGGAACTACACTGCTACGCTACGGACTTATATACGTAGGTCTGTGTCATGACCCCCTCCCGGGACCCCCATTATTCCCCTTTCCCGCACCACACTGTCTAGCCTATTATTCTTTCTTATTGTCCTTCCTCATTGTTCTCCCTCTTATTGTTCCCTTCTCCCACAGCATGGTAGTTACTCTCGCGCGCCTCGGACCTCATTGTCCTTAGCGCTTATTGTTTGATGTACATATATACCGCTTCGCTGGCAGCCTGGAGACTCAGTTTCGACCTCTTGTCTCCAGGTAAGCCCCCTCTGTATAACGTCGCGTAAGCAAGAAGTGTAAGCCAGGGTACGGAGTATGGGGAACAGGGTATGGGACTCGGAGAACAGGAGTGGGCACGGCTGAGGGGGTTTGGGGTTCAGGGTTTGGGACCCGGGGTCAGAAGTCATGATGTTGGTTATGTGGGCTATGGGCCACGCAGATCGTAACAGTATCCCCCTCTTAGGCCCGAGCTCCCGAGGGCCATGGAGAAAGGGAACATTGAAGAGGGTGGCCATGTGCAGAGTCTGGGGAGCGGGGATCTGGATCCGTGATCCGTGGGAATGGGAGGGAACTGGATAGGGTTCATCATGTGCAGAGGTGCAGAGTTCAAATGTTAGGTGATGGGGCTAAAAGGCTATCTTACAAGTTTGCGGGACTCCACTTTTCTTTTCATTGTCACCCCGCCCCCTACCGTATAGCACCACACAACAATGATGGCCCCCCAACAAACCTCCAACCCCATCCACGAGTGTATGCTCAAGGAACTTGCAGCATACAATGCCCGTGTGGCAGCGGAGGCAGAGCGTAAGGTGCATGAGGAGCGGGAGGTGAAGGAGGTGGCGGAGCGGAAGGCCCAGGAGGTGCGAGTGCGAGCAGAGGCGGAGGCGGCTGCTGGAGGAAGTGTCCCATGCTGGAGGAAAGCAACAACAACAGAGATGTGCACAAGGTGCAGGTGCCTCGGTGAGTCATTTCTCGCCATCTGTACAGTGTTGGTGATCACACCCACAGGGTAAAATGCACAGGGTGCCGCAAACATGGCTCCCTGTGCTTGTTCGCCCTTCAGGGCTGCACTCGGGCCTGCACGCATTGCAGGCAACTTTAGCAGAAGTGCGAGGGTGCCAAGGGCATTCCAGAGAAGCGGCCAGCGAAGAAGCCAAGGAGTGGGAAGGGAAAGGAGAGGGCCACCCTGGAGGTGGAGTTGGAGGTGAGGTCGTATCCGGGGAGCTCCTGGGGTCTGGAGGTAGTCAAGGTAGGGTTTGCCAATCTCCCACGGTGGTGGGGCAACGGCATCTACACCAACTGGCAGATCCAGGAGCAGGCGGTCTTGGAGATGCAAGCCCTCTGCGGGCTGTTGGTGAAGTCCCTCCAGTGGGAGGGTTGGTTGCTGGATCGGCTGGAGGACTTGGAGGAGGTGCAGCAGGACCTGTTGGGGCAGGTCAGGGCACTCGAGCTTGAGTGCCAGGACACTCGAGAGGAGTTGGGAGTGGCATGGGCCAAGATGGGCCAGACCCAGCTTTAGGTCCGGAAGCTCCAGGAGGAGCTTTAGGCGGTGTGGGAGAAGGAGGAGTCAGGAGCGGGGGGTGAGGTGGAGGCAGGACCAGAGCGTGACACTCCGATGGACACTGAGGGAGGGCGGCGGGGGAAGCAGGAGTGGACGACGCAGGAGTGGAGATGGGGGGCATGGCAGATGTGGTGAAGGAGGTCCCCAGTGTAGTCGGATGTTGTTTGTGTCTCACGGACTTTTCTTGATCAATCAGCAATGTATTTTTTTGGTCGCGTCCAAAAATGTGTGACAAGTCCAAAGTCTGCCAAATGAGAAAATCTGGTTATTGCAAGGTTGCAAGGGGTTCGGGCTTGTCTGGGTACACCGCATGAAAGTCTGCAACAAGCTCCTGCACCTTTCCAAGCTCCGTGGCGAGGATCCAGGAGGTCTCCTCATTGGTGCCTTCATACCCAGCCCACCGGACTAGGTACAGGACTTTGCAGTGCCACTGGCGGTCTTCCTTGGAGTCAAGGATAGCAGCGACTTCATACTCTGGTTCTCCATCGATGATGACCAGTGGAGGCGGAGATTGTACTTGTCCAGGGATGGTGTTTGGAGTTGCAGGTTCGAGCTGTGAGACATGGAAAACAGGGTGGACAGTGCGCATAGACTCAGGCAGACAGAGTGTGAAGGAGTGCGTGCCAATGTGGGCAATAATAAAATATGGTCCTAGGAACTTCTCAGAGAGCTTCTTCGAAGGGCGTGTGGAGTGGATGTGTTCGGCCTTGACGTAGATTTGGTCTCCAACCTTGAACTCTGGGGCCAGCAGACGGTGCTTGTCTGCCTGCACTTGGTACCGGGCCTGGGCTTTGGAGATACGGAGATGAAGTTTGGAGTGTAGCTCGTCAAGGTCAATGGCAAACTCACGGGCGCAATTCAAAGTGAGGTCGCATTCGGGGTGAACAGAGATTGTGGGGTTGTAGCCCTTGTTAGCAAAGAAAGGAGAGATTCTGGTGGTCGCATTCAGAGCATTGTTGTAAGTGAACTCCATGAGAGGCAAGAGTTGCGACCAGTTGTCCTGTTGGTAATTGCAGTAGATATGGAGATACTGTTTGAGGGTCTGGTTGACCCTTTCCGTCTGTTCATCGCCTTCAGGGTGGTAGCCAGAGGTGAAGTAGGACTTGACATAATCATGGACATACAAGCAGAGTTTGGGCCATGCGTAGTCGTGGTGGACCAAGGCTTGAGTCTTGTTCTGCCCCCAGTGTCCTGCAGTCAGGTGATTGTGACATGCCTGGAGGACTCATAGTCGGAGGTCGCTGGACTCCAGGACATAGGTTTGACCATTCAGGAGGAGGAGGCCGTTGGAGTTGAGGGTCCATTTGGGTGTACACCAGTGTTGGCTGTGGAGATTGCTGCAGCAAGTTCCAGAGGTGGAGATGGAGAGGATTGAGCAGCATGGATGTTGGAGCGGAGTTGATCAGTGTCAAGGAGGAAAGACACTTAGAGTACGGGCTCGTGGAGGAGTGTTGCACGGAGGGAGGAGGTCAGTTGTTCCTGTGTGAAAACCAGTCAGA
Source organism: Lignosus rhinocerotis TM02 (assembly GCA_000743315.1). Classification (NCBI taxonomy): domain Eukaryota; kingdom Fungi; phylum Basidiomycota; class Agaricomycetes; order Polyporales; family Polyporaceae; genus Lignosus; species Lignosus rhinocerus. The sequence continues at coordinate 3,553 of KN050288.1, forward strand.
AGTTGTGTGGGTTGACAATGGAGTAGTCACTATCCCCCTCTTTTGGGTAGACATCCCAACAGCAAGTCAGTGTGTCAGGTTTAGCTCCGAGCTTACTGGGGCGGAAACAGTTGACAAGGTTGAATTGTGATAGGTACTCTGACCAATGAGCTTGGCGGCGGGTCAGGAGTTTTGTGGTGGCGGAGTACTCCAGGTTCTTGTGGCTGGTTACAACGTCGACTGGAGTTCCAGAGCCTTCATGATAGTGTCACCAGGTCTTGAAAGCCTCGTAGATTGCAAGTAGTTCCTTGTCATGGGTGTTGCAGTTGAGTTTCGCACCGGTTAAAGTCTTGGAATGGAATGCGACGGGGTGGAGCTCGCCGGAGTCTGCTGTGATGGAAAGGATTCCGGCAATGGAGTAGTCTGAAGCGTCTGTCTCAATGGTGACTTGGTGATCAGGCTCCCAGTGGTTTAGGATTGGGGCAGAGGTAAAAGCCTGCTTCAAGGAGTTGAATGATTTCAGGCATTCCTTGGAGAAGACCCAAGGAACACCCTTGCAGGTGAGTGGAGTGAGCAGGACGACAATGTTAGAGTAGTTGTGGATGAATCGACAGTATGAGGGTCCATTTGGGTGTACACCAGTGTTGGCTGTGGAGATTGCTGCAGCAAGTTCCAGAGGTGGAGATGGAGAGGATTGAGCAGCATGGATGTTGGAGCGGAGTTGATCAGTGTCAAGGAGGAAAGACACTTAGAGTACGGGCTCGTGGAGGAGTGTTGCACGGAGGGAGGAGGTCAGTTGTTCCTGTGTGAAAACCAGTCAGAAGTTGTGTGGGTTGACAATGGAGTAGTCACTATCCCCCTCTTTTGGGTAGACATCCCAACAGCAAGTCAGTGTGTCAGGTTTAGCTCCGAGCTTACTGGGGCGGAAACAGTTGACAAGGTTGAATTGTGATAGGTACTCTGACCAATGAGCTTGGCGGCGGGTCAGGAGTTTTGTGGTGGCGAAGTACTCCAGGTTCTTGTGGCTGGTTACAACGTCGACTGGAGTTCCAGAGCCTTCATGATAGTGTCACCAGGTCTTGAAAGCCTCGTAGATTGCAAGTAGTTCCTTGTCATGGGTGTTGCAGTTGAGTTTCGCACCGGTTAAAGTCTTGGAATGGAATGCGACGGGGTGGAGCTCGCCGGAGTCTGCTGTGATGGAAAGGATTCCGGCAATGGAGTAGTCTGAAGCGTCTGTCTCAATGGTGACTTGGTGATCAGGCTCCCAGTGGTTTAGGATTGGGGCAGAGGTAAAAGCCTGCTTCAAGGAGTTGAATGATTTCAGGCATTCCTTGGAGAAGACCCAAGGAACACCCTTGCAGGTGAGTGGAGTGAGCAGGACGACAATGTTAGAGTAGTTGTGGATGAATCGACAGTAAACGTTGGTGAACCCAAGGAAAGACTGTATGTCGCGGACCTTGCGGGGTTCTGGCCAGTCGAGTATTGCCTGGATCTTTGACTGGTCCACCTTGGAGCCATTTGGGGACATGATGTAACCGAGGTATTTGATGGAGTCTGTGTGGAACTCGCATTTGTCCCCATGAGCGTAAAGTCCGTGCTTCTGAAGGTGTCAGAGGACTTCCTTGACATGCTTCCAGTGGTCCTTGGGGTTGTCGGGGTAGATCAGAATGTCATCCAGATCAACGATTATGCACACATTGATCATATCCACAAAGATTTCATGTACAAAGTGTTGGAACGTTGCCAGGGTATTAGAAAGCCCAAAGGGCATAACAAGCCACTCGAAAGAGCCGTACCAGGTGCAGAATGTGGTCTTCCACTCATCTCCGGGGGCGATGTGTACCAGGTTGTAGGCGTGTTGGAGGTCAATCTTGGTGTAAATCCAGCCTTCCCTGGTGCATCAAGGAGGTCCGAGATGAGTGATAGTGGGTAACAGTCTTTCTGAGTGATCTTGTTGAGTCCACGGTAGTCGACCCAGAGGCGGAGCAAGCTGTCTTTCTTTTTGACAAAAAGAACCAGTAGTCTGAAGCGTCTGTCTCAATGGTGACTTGGTGATCAGGCTCCCAGTGGTTTAGGATTGGGGCAGAGGTAAAAGCCTGCTTCAAGGAGTTGAATGATTTCAGGCATTCCTTGGAGAAGACCCAAGGAACACCCTTGCAGGTGAGTGGAGTGAGCAGGACGACAATGTTAGAGTAGTTGTGGATGAATCGACAGTAAACGTTGGTGAACCCAAGGAAAGACTGTATGTCGCGGACCTTGCGGGGTTCTGGCCAGTCGAGTATTGCCTGGATCTTTGACTGGTCCACCTTGGAGCCATTTGGGGACATGATGTAACCGAGGTATTTGATGGAGTCTGTGTGGAACTCGCATTTGTCCCCATGAGCGTAAAGTCCGTGCTTCTGAAGGTGTCAGAGGACTTCCTTGACATGCTTCCAGTGGTCCTTGGGGTTGTCGGGGTAGATCAGAATGTCATCCAGATCAACGATTATGCACACATTGATCATATCCACAAAGATTTCATGTACAAAGTGTTGGAACGTTGCCAGGGTATTAGAAAGCCCAAAGGGCATAACAAGCCACTCGAAAGAGCCGTACCAGGTGCAGAATGTGGTCTTCCACTCATCTCCGGGGGCGATGTGTACCAGGTTGTAGGCGTGTTGGAGGTCAATCTTGGTGTAAATCCAGCCTTCCCTGGTGCATCAAGGAGGTCCGAGATGAGTGATAGTGGGTAACAGTCTTTCTGAGTGATCTTGTTGAGTCCACGGTAGTCGACCCAGAGGCGGAGCAAGCTGTCTTTCTTTTTGACAAAAAGAACCGGGGCTCCACAAGGGGACTTGGAGGGATGGATGAACCCAAAACAGAGGTTCTCGTCAATGTATTCCCAGAGTGTGTCAAGTTCTACCTTGGACAAGGAATAGATGGGTCCGAGTGGAGGAACAGCACCATCCTCAAGAACAATCTTGAGGTCGTGGTCACGGTGTTCTGGCAGAGTGTCAGCTTCTGTCTTGCTGAAGATGTCTGCAAACTTGTGGTATTCCTCTGGAATTTCGCTAAGATCAGGTGGTTTTTCGGAGGTTGATGAGCCATGGGCAAAGGCCATGTCTGACGCCAGATTGAGTGTGAAGCTCGTGGAACCCAGGAGCTTACAGGTGCGGGCAAAAGCAGCGGCATCTATAAGGGATACTCGGGGCGCTCAGAGGACTTCCTTGACATGCTTCCAGTGGTCCTTGGGGTTGTCGGGGTAGATCAGAATGTCATCCAGATCAACGATTATGCACACATTGATCATATCCGCAAAGATTTCATGTACAAAGTGTTGGAACGTTGCCAGGGTATTAGAAAGCCCAAAGGGCATAACAAGCCACTCGAAAGAGCCGTACCAGGTGCAGAATGTGGTCTTCCACTCATCTCCGGGGGCGATGTGTACCAGGTTGTAGGCGTGTTGGAGGTCAATCTTGGTGTAAATCCAGCCTTCCCTGGTGCATCAAGGAGGTCCGAGATGAGTGATAGTGGGTAACAGTCTTTCTGAGTGATCTTGTTGAGTCCACGGTAGTCGACCCAGAGGCGGAGCAAGCTGTCTTTCTTTTTGACAAAAAGAACCGGGGCTCCACAAGGGGACTTGGAGGGATGGATGAACCCAAAACAGAGGTTCTCGTCAATGTATTCCCAGAGTGTGTCAAGTTCTACCTTGGACAAGGAATAGATGGGTCCGAGTGGAGGAACAGCACCATCCTCAAGAACAATCTTGAGGTCGTGGTCACGGTGTTCTGGCAGAGTGTCAGCTTCTGTCTTGCTGAAGATGTCTGCAAACTTGTGGTATTCCTCTGGAATTTCGCTAAGATCAGGTGGTTTTTCGGAGGTTGATGAGCCATGGGCAAAGGCCATGTCTGACGCCAGATTGAGTGTGAAGCTCGTGGAACCCAGGAGCTTACAGGTGCGGGCAAAAGCAGCGGCATCTATAAGGGATACTCGGGGAGCGGGAGGGGCAGAGGTCGGAGTGGGGTGCTCTGGCGGGGAGGCCTGAGCTGACGGAGTTGGTACTGGTTCAGATATGGGACAAGTCAGAGGTGTGGTTCAGAATTAGATGCTGTGCTTCCTCCAGTCAATCAGCGGATTGTAGTTGTGGAGCCAGCTGTATCCCAGAACGGCGGAGACCGACTTATCAAGCGGAGTGACATAACAGTCGATGGAGATGGCTTCGCCTGAAGGAAAGTGGAACAGAATAGAAGCTATCTGGGAGATCATCTGGTTGGATGTTCCGTTGAACAGCTGCAGACGGAGTGGAGTTACGGATTTGGTAGGTATAGTGTTTTGCTCTACAAACTTTGTGTCCAGGAAACAGTGCAAAGAGCCAAAGTCTATGAGTGTTGGAACCAGAGAGGTGATGGAGTTGGAGAACAGATTGAGACAGAACGCTAGGGGGTCAGAAAGAGTGGACGTGTTGAGCTGGAGAGTGAGATCCGTGCAGGTTGGGTCAACGCAGTCCTTGCCACACACGGAGGTTGGGGGACTGCAGACTAATTTTTTGGCTCCTGAGGAGCCTTTTTTGCAGCTGTGGAGTTGGCTCGCGTGGTGCGAGCCTTCACAGCAGAGGAGGTCTTCTTGGGGCAAGCTCCGGTGGAATGCCAGGAGCCTCCACAGAAGAGACAGAGGTTGTTAGCGAAGCGGCATTGCTGCTCCTCTTGAGTGAGTTTGCCATCTTTGCCCAGCTTGTCGGAGTAGGGTTTCAACGTTACCTAAGCTGCGGGCTTCTGCCCGGAACTGGTGGAGGGTTTGGAACCCGGGGTAGAAGCGGAAGACTGCGACTGCGAACCGGACTTGGACGGAGTGGTGGACTTATTCTCGGAGGTCGTGGGTTTGCCCTGTCGGGTACTGCCGGACTCTCGGTTTTGTTCCGTGTGTCGTTCCCAGTAGTGGTGGTCAAGCAACTGTGCAAGGTCATGGAGTCTGTGGAGGGTGTCTGGTTTTGTGACCTCAGAGATGCAGTTCTTGATATGGGCTGGCAGTCCTTTGTAGAACTGATAGCAGAGGGCGGCAACCCCCCAGGTAACCTGTGTGGCTAGACGGTTGAACTGGGTCACGTGCTTGGTGATCCGCTGATATTCGGACATTTGGAGGTTCTCTAAGTCATGTTCTGCAGTCCCAGTAGCGTTGTAGGGCCCAAAGTTAACTTGGAGTTCCTCCTGGAAGGTGATGTAATCAGACAAGAAGAGAGGCAGGTTTGCAGAGTTTCCCTCCAGGAGATAGGGTTCAAACCACTGAAGAGTAGTTCCCCGGAGGTACAAGATTGCATAGATGACCTTCTTCTGGTCCGTGGGGTAGGTGTTGGGGTGGGCCTGGAAGACTAACTCTGACTGAATAAGGAAGGTCCAAAGCTTGGTGGGGTCCAAGCCGTTGGAAGTGTCGGGGTCCTTGGCGTTGTTGCGCTCGTTGTCCCTGTTGGGTTCCGGCTGGCCCAAGGTAGTTGCAATCATCTTGAGGGCCTTCCCAAGCTTGTCAGAACTGTTCCCTGGTGGCCTGGTGGCTGATTTATCAGGGTAAACGGGTTGGTTGGGGAGTTGACCAGGGCCACGGGGTTCAGGGGAAGTGGTTGAGTCGGATGTGTTGGACTCGAGACTTGGGAACTTGGCAGAGGGGCTTGGGTCTGGGTTTGGAGTAGGAGTGAAGGTTGCGGGTTGCTGTGGGCACAAGTTGGAGTGAATGGGGCGGGTTGGCTCAAGAAGGGTGCACTGGTCCGTCAAGCGGTGAAGCCTTTGAATCGACGGGTGGTATCAGAAGGGTCAATAGACATGGGCGATAACTCAGCTGGAGTTTGGATATACTGTTAGGACTGTGCAGCGCAACAGGTGAAACCAAGGTCTGGTGGGTCTGAAGTCCAGACGTGCGCTGCAGGGGTGAAGACTTTGGCGAAGCTATTAGCAATGCGCCTGAGTTCCGCCTGGGGGTCTTCTATTTGGGATGGGGGTTGGAGACGGAGTACCGGAGTACCGGAGTTTGGGGTCGGATGTTGAGATGAGGTTGAGGCGACAAGCCGAGAGGCTCAGAGGCTTATGACAAGCCGAGAGGCTCAGAGACTTAACTTAGGCAGAGTCACAAGAGGCCTGAAGGTGAGGAGAGGGAAGAGGATGGATTGATGAGGGGAACGGAGGGGACCAAAGAGTACAAGTGGACGGATAAAGGGTAAACAAGATATTTGAACTGAGGAACTACACTGCTACGCTACGGACTTATATACGTAGGTCTGTGTCATGACCCCCTCCCGGGACCCCCATTATTCCCCTTTCCCGCACCACACTGTCTAGCCTATTATTCTTTCTTATTGTCCTTCCTCATTGTTCTCCCTCTTATTGTTCCCTAATTTGATGGGAAGATGAGACGAGGCTGGGGTTCACGGTGCAGGAGGATGTCTCGGGAAGAGTGAGACAAGCAGGGCGGGAACCCAGGTCTGTGGGTAGGAAGTATAGTAAGGCTTAACTAAAGTGAGAACAAGATAGGGATAACGTCGCGTAAGCAAGAAGTGTAAGCCAGGGTACGGAGTATGGGGAACAGGGTATGGGACTCAGAGAACAGGATACGGGACTCAGAGAACAGGAAAGGATGAGGCATAAGGGGTTCGGGGTTCGGGACTTGGGGTTCAGAAGTTGTGATGTTGGTTATGTGGGTTAAGGGCTGCACGGACCGTAACACCAACCTAACCTCAACCCAGACAACGGGAGACAAACCTGACCAGCAACAGTCAGTCCACTCACACTCGTCCAGCCCTAGCAGAGCAACCCTCAACAGTAGCCCTGCAGACCCTGTACCTATGCGGGAGATACATCTCCAGCTTACCTGCACACAACAGCTCGAAACTGAGTCTCCAGTGTGCCAGCATTACACTATATATATCTACAAACACTCAGCACAGATAATGCCCAAACCACTGCAAAGCATCAGCATCCCAATGCAGAGATATAATCAAAATGTCATGGGAGATGCACTTCAAACGGAGTGAAACATATACAATCAAAACATGATGAACGTGAACTAATAGATACAGGACCAGTGGCATCCCACTGCTTGTGGAAATGAATAATCAGGGGGAATGAAGTAGTCCAGTTCATGACAGGGGGGCATTACCTCATCATCCTCCTCTAGTGACGGGCTTACATCGTAGATCAAACTTTAGCCCATCATGCTTGGATTATATATATAGGGTCCCCATGCTGTTATACATCCTGCAGATGCAGTACACACATGTATGCGGGATGTATTGTAGGGTTAACAAACGTGCATACCCCACAGACACAGTACAGCAGCCTCTGCAGGACCCAACTAACCCTCATCATCTGGTTCAGAATAGACGGTGAGGGTCCCCATGCTGTTACACATCCCACAGAGGCCATGCTCCACCTCTGCGGGGTATATCTCATCATACTCATACTCTTTGGTAGCATAAAAGACATAATGACACTGGTGGCTCATGGTAGGGCATATTCTTACACATCCATTGTCTGTAGGTGATGCATAATATTCATTAACTCTTGTCTCAAGCTGATATTATACCCCATTCATACAATGTTGTGTGTCTCGTGAGCACTTAATTTCATGCTCGACTTGTGAAAGTCTTAGCCTAACCTTAGTCTAACCCTAGCCATGGCAATTTTACGGCCTTTAAATGCCTGAGCTGCAGCACCCCCAGCACAACTCACGATGTGTCCCACAGTGTGCAGAGTGCACAGTGTCAGTCCCGGACAGATGCCTGAGCTGCAGCACCCCCAGCAACCCTCAGAATGTGTCCCACAGTGTGCAGAGTTTACAGTGTCCATCCCGGACGGATGCCTCAGCTGCTGCACCCTCACCATCATGCAAAATGCTTGCTGCAACCCCACTGGTACCATGCTAATGCACACAGTGCAGTAGGCTTCTAACCTCTAAACACCCATGGTTAAACCCTAGAATAGGGGCTGGTAACCCCACCCTGGGGATTGGCTGCCCCCAGGGTGGGGTTTACTTACACTATATATATCTACAAACACTCAGCACAGATAATGCCCAAACCACTGCAAAGCATCAGCATCCCAATGCAGAGATATAATCAAAATGTCATGGGAGATGCACTTCAAACGGAGTGAAACATATACAATCAAAACATGATGAACGTGAACTAATAGATACAGGACCAGTGGCATCCCACTGCTTGTGGAAATGAATAATCAGGGGGAATGAAGTAGTCCAGTTCATGACAGGGGGGCATTACCTCATCATCCTCCTCTAGTGACGGGCTTACATCGTAGATCAAACTTTAGCCCATCATGCTTGGATTATATATATAGGGTCCCCATGCTGTTATACATCCTGCAGATGCAGTACACACATGTATGCGGGATGTATTGTAGGGTTAACAAACGTGCATACCCCACAGACACAGTACAGCAGCCTCTGCAGGACCCAACTAACCCTCATCATCTGGTTCAGAATAGACGGTGAGGGTCCCCATGCTGTTACACATCCCACAGAGGCCATGCTCCACCTCTGCGGGGTATATCTCATCATACTCATACTCTTTGGTAGCATAAAAGACATAATGACACTGGTGGCTCATGGTAGGGCATATTCTTACACATCCATTGTCTGTAGGTGATGCATAATATTCATTAACTCTTGTCTCAAGCTGATATTATACCCCATTCATACAATGTTGTGTGTCTCGTGAGCACTTAATTTCATGCTCGACTTGTGAAAGTCTTAGCCTAACCTTAGTCTAACCCTAGCCATGGCAATTTTACGGCCTTTAAATGCCTGAGCTGCAGCACCCCCAGCACAACTCACGATGTGTCCCACAGTGTGCAGAGTGCACAGTGTCAGTCCCGGACAGATGCCTGAGCTGCAGCACCCCCAGCAACCCTCAGAATGTGTCCCACAGTGTGCAGAGTTTACAGTGTCCATCCCGGACGGATGCCTCAGCTGCTGCACCCTCACCATCATGCAAAATGCTTGCTGCAACCCCACTGGTACCATGCTAATGCACACAGTGCAGTAGGCTTCTAACCTCTAAACACCCATGGTTAAACCCTAGAATAGGGGCTGGTAACCCCACCCTGGGGATTGGCTGCCCCCAGGGTGGGGTTTACACCCACCCTAGGGACCCCCCAAAGTCTCTCATAACATTGTTATTGTTTTGTGACCCACTGTAACATGCATAGTCCATAGTCCATAGTTTAACACTTCCACTTGTTGTGAGACTCAGGTGCATTGCTAATAGCTTTTCCAAGTGTGACATACCTGCAGACTCTGTCAGTTTCAAACTTCAGACCCTTGGACTTCCATACCTCCAGAACTTCTATGCCACATGGTCCTAACACAGGTATGCACAGATGTTCCAGGATTCATACCAAAGGTTGAGCAAGAAAGGGGAAGTTGAGTATGCTCACTGGCATCCTTGGGGAGTTTTGATCTAGTGTTGCAACCTAGGGTCAAGTGAGAGTAGGGGGGACAAAGCTGAGGGGCAAGGGTGAGTTGACTGAGGCTTGTGCAGCTCTAGTGGGGCAAGGCTCAACAGTATGGCTGAAGACAAGATGTATTGAGCATGTAGCTATGGGGGGAAATACATTGGGGGCTTACCTGGAGACAAGAGGTCAAAACTGACTCTCCAGGATGCCAGCACTATAGTATATATATCTACAAGCACTAAGGACAGATAAGGCCCAAAGTGCTGGGAAGCATCAGCATTGCAATGGAGAGATGTAATCAAAACACGATGGGAGATGCACTTGAAACAGATTGAAAGATATACAATCAAAACATGATGAAGGTGAAATAATAGATACAGGACCAGTGGGATACACCGAGGGCAACCCCTGATGTTGTGGGGCATAACATTTTGATAAAGTGAGAATAGAAGACTAAATGTTATTTGGAGTTTGTGAAAGTTAACACTGAGATAACATTTTGAATGTTGTGCAAAATGTTACTGGCAGGTTGGAAGGGGCCACATGTGAGGGACATTGAATATGATATCTGAAACATACCAGTAGGCAACATCTGAACAAAGTTCTGAATGTGAAATTTGTTTT
>AXZM01001241.1:0-14948 GCA_000743315.1 Lignosus rhinocerotis TM02
CTCCTTCCAGACCCAAATCCCCATACCTTTCCCGACCAATCCCATGAAGCCCAAAACTCTCGTCAAATGCATCCAAGTCCCCCAGCTCAAAGAGATATTCAAGACCAGGAGGTAGAAGTTGTGGGAGCCTGGAAAGAAGGTTGTTGGACTGAGTATCCGAGTCAATGGACATGCTACTAGATGAGCTCAAGGTAGTCATGTGGGTGCCATGATCTGAAGAGGGGGCCGAGTCTGAGGATTCATTCGAGTTGGACAAAGAGCTCGAGTCTGAGCCAAGTGAACTGTTTGAGAAGGAGGAGGATGAAGTCTCCACAAGTGAATGCCATGTCTTCAAGCAAAGTCTTGCTTGCCGTTGGCGCATAAACTTGACATAACTAGCGAGAACATGTCTTGCTCGAGAGGTGCAAGAGGTGTAGTGCGGCATGACAGCCTGAGTAACAACCAGGGTAACTAAGGGAAAGAGTCGATGTTGGAGAGTCTCAGCGTCTGATACTTACCAGGGTCCAGCGGTGATGGCAAAATTACTATATTTTTGGACAGAATTGCGGTCAAGATCGAGCTCATACAAGGGGGTGGTCAGAGTTCAAGCGCGATTCAAGGTACAATTTGAGTGGTGGAAGCGCGCCAGAATCCCGTGGCAAAGTGCCATGCGATTCCCTGACTTTGACCACCCCTATTGATTTGACAGTCATCGCCAAGCATGCCGCTGGTGTCCTCGCTGGTACCACCGTCGCATCTGCAAAAACCTCCTTTGCTAACTCGTAACATGTATGTATAGCATGTGTCTAAATTGCATGATAGAAGTATTTGGAAACACTATGTTGCTATCTATCGGTATCATCCAGCTAATGGAGTTCTACAGGAGACTCAGTCTCTATATTTCTGGAACTTGCAGTCTACTCAACCTACTTGAGAGAAAGATGGGTGATAAACTAGATTAAATAAGTGCCATATACATGTGTGTGTCACTAAATGGACTAACCCAGAACAACTCACATGAATCTAGTACAGCGGCTACTTGAAAAACATTACACTCCATGGTTCTCTCTTCGAGGTCTCCCTGGCATTTACGTCGTTTTGGATTGATCATTCCGAGCCTCTTCTTGCTGTTGGGGTCTACAAGCAGCACCAGGAGTGGGTGCTTGGGGACATGCTGGACGGTCATGAGTTCTTTCTCCTGATCCCTACTGAGCAGCGCCCTATCACGGTACCCGTCGTGCCCGCGCCAGTCGCCGACCCGTTCTGATCGTCATGTATTTCCTGGGGACGCTTTTCCACGCATTATTCGTATCTGTGTATTACCCGTTATGTATAAATCTCCGTCGGATCATCATACTTTGAAGTCCGCTGTCTGTACGAAAAATCAGAAAAGGGCCTATCGTTTTGAAAACAGCTGTAATATTGCCCGTCGTGTGATTGCTGAACCTACCTATCCTCATGAGGAGGGGAGCAGATAGGGAACAGCAGGTCAGGCGTGGACAGAGACCCAAGCAGATAAGTATATTGTAGACACAAAATGAGAAATACAGCAGCGTAGGGCCGTACATCCATGTGAGCGTGCTGCATACGGTGTGCGACCGGCGTAGGATATCGGAGTGGATCTGTCCCGCGGAGATGGAGGTGTGCGTGGGAGAAGCGTTCCGAGGATTGCAGCTGGGGAATGTGGGGAGTTCATAGATATAAATACTATAGGTCATTAAAAAGGGAGAACAACAGGGAGGCGCGTAAAGAGCGACGGCCATCAGCGGCCATGCATCGACGATGAACTCATGATGGCCGTTGCACGGACGGCGGACAGCAACTGGGCCGCGCCGCGGTTCGATTGTGCCGCCCGGGTGCCAGAGTTCTCGTAGCGAGTAGGTCTCGACGACGGCACCGGCGGTGCTGGGTAAGTGGAGAAGCGTCGATGCTCAGATGACATTGACGCTCTGCAGGTGGGCGCGAAGGATACCCTCGCGAACTGGAACATGGCGACCACGACCAAGTCCAACGGATCCGAGATGCGAGCCGGGCGACCATGAAGGATGATACGGCACGACAGTGGACAGATATATCCGAGGAGAGGGTGACGATCGACAGGTAGCGAGTCCAAACGCCGACAGTCGCGATCCATCCAGTCAATGGTCACCAGACGCGCGGACGTGGAGACGACCAACCATCAAAGACGGCGTCACGTCCACGAATGGCGACCAACGAGCAGCAGAAGACGCCAAAGGACGATGAACGGCAAGTGACATATCACGCGACCGCGAAGAGCGCAGCCAGGATCGCAAGAACGCCCGAATGTGAAGTATCGCGCGGTGAATTGCGCGGACGAGCCCACGTGCAGCCGTCGGTGACGTGAAACGCGCAAGACGAGTGCGTGAACGAAGGGATGAGGTCGTCAGGAGCGACAACGCGAACAACAGATGGGAACCCCGAACATAGAAAGCAACGAGATCAGCACCAACTCCGGATAGAGCATGACAGGCAAAGCAAGTACTGACCACCAACAAGGATCGCAGCCGTCGAGCTCGTATCCTGTATCACGGGAAGCCTTGTCAGCGCTCACATCAACATGGATGTTCCACTTCAGGGTAATCCGAAGAACGAAAGATGACTGGAGTGGGCGACGGATAGAAGACCAAAGATGGGAAGTCAGACAGCACGCAAAGAAAGGGCACGTACTATGACAGAGGTTTCGTGCCAATAGAAAGGGCGTGCTTTCGGAGACAGCCGTTTCTGCAATCCAGACCAGCACCAATCCGCACCCAGACCGGATCGCGCGCGCAGCCAGGAGCCCTACAATCAGCACTGATACCGATGGACAAGACGACATCGCAGCAGCGCCGCGGACAGAAACAAAAACGAAACGCACGTGATATCCCCTGAACTTGTCCCGGAAGTCTGTGTGGAGGAAACGCGGAGGGAGGGGGGGATGAGCAGTCGCGCGTCGAGAGAGGACACGCAACGTACACTTTGTGACCGAGTCTACTGCGTTCGGCTGGTCTCCATAGCTAGGCACGTACTTGACTACGCGTATGTTTGCGGCCAGAGTGGACTGGAGGATATCCATCTACACGTGGTGAGGTGGACGACGTCAGACCAGTGCAAGCAGCTCCGATCCCTCGGAGAGAAGGCAGAAGCTCAGAGCAGTCCAGATCCCGCAGGCGCATGATGATGAAAAGCAACAAGTGCACAACCCAACAACCGTCGCCTGATGTTCGGCATGATGTATCCCAGATACCGGATGTCAGGAAACGCGCACGCACGCCACGGACGCGCATCCACGCTTCTCGGACAGCTCAAACAAGGAACAATTCCACGGACTGCCTTACGAATCGTGTCCGCACCAGAGTAGCGCGTGTAGCAACGGGGAGCGACGGCTCGACAGGGGAGGTGGAAAGCATGGGAAAGGAAAGCTCACCTTGTTCAGAAAGAGAATGAGGGTCGTTTTCGCCAACAGAGCGTTCTGACAAACTTCCCGCCATAGGGTGATCGAATCTTCCTGCGGGGGAGGGTCAGCTCCTGGTGGAGTAGAGCGAGACGATACAGACCAATCGGTTGACTTTCGGGTCCTCGTCTAGCGTGAGGTTGAACGCAAGGGGAGCGAGGAAGATGATGGCTTGCACATCATCGAAATACGGTATCCAATGTTGTCGCTGTGTGCGCCAGGTCCGGGAGGAAGGTTGAGGAAGGCGCGTATGAGTCAGCGAGGATGAACACGGAAGCGGAGGGCGGTAACTTACACAGCTGCGACTGCCACCGACATCGTAAATGTACCATTCTGTTCCTGGAAGCGCACCTGTACAAAAACTGATAAGCTGGACATGGAGGTGGATGCGGTGCAGACGTCAGGTGGCGGTGGGCGGTGTGAGAGGCGGTGGGACTGGAGGGCACGAGGAATAAGAGCCGGATGTAGAACGCACCGCTCTCCATGGTGAAATGATGCTCTTCAACGCCGAGTGTGCGTACCCGTGCGCGCACGATGTCGTCTATAATATATGAGGACATAAATAGACAGCAAGCGAAGGAGGAGAGTTACCATCTGTTGGCTCGTAATCTATGGACGCTACCCTGGCAGCATCGTCCAAAAAGCTATTGGGGGTAGAGGGTGACTCAGGAGATGGCGGGCGAAAGGAAGAGGGAGGAACTGACAAGCCAGGCATATCCTGCAGTCGAACATTGTGCTTCTTCAGTACGCTACGTACGATCTGGTCCTCCCAAAGGGAGACGATATCATCCTTGCATGCGGCGAGGACGGCGGAGGGATTATCCTTGTGCTTAGGATCTCCTGTTGTTGGTCTTGAGGCACCTTTCATGGCGGAGACGAGGGGTGGATTCTTGAGCTGTACGTCGGGAAGGATGGTACTTGTGTTGGCGCTGAGGGCGGTGAGGATGCCCTTCCAGCCGCTGCCAGCACGTACACAGACGTCTTGGGGGGCAGTGGCGCCGTCGGGGAGTAGCTTCTTCATGAGCTCTTCTTCGATGGGTAGGAGAGCGGACAGTCGCATTCTGATACGACGGTGGTTATCGGTGAGGGGTGAGGAGGAGAAGCGAACGCCGGGAGATGAGGGCGTACGACCAGCGACGCCTTTTCCTTTGGCGATGGACGAGGGGGTGGTGATCTGGAGAGATGACTCCCACTCTTGCTGGAGAACGTCGAGGAGACACTTGATGCATCTGGAACGATTCTGGATGGGGGGATGTGTTGGAGAGAGGAGGGGACGAACCTGATGAGGTTGAGGTGGATGATTGTCTTCCAAGCGGCACGCTCCTTGGCAAAGTGTTGTGGTGAAAAGGCGAGTTGAAAGTCTAGGAGCAGGTGAGGAAGAAGGTTAAGAGGTGGGAGGGAACATACTCTTGAGGGTAGTGCTCTTTCCGGACTCTGCCTGGCCTGGAGGGAGAATGAATGGGAGAGGAGAAGAGATGAAAGGGAGAGAGGACGAACCGAGGAGGAGGATCTTGATGGCCTTCTTGCGACGGTCGTAGGCCTTCTTTGCCTGGGCAATCTCCTCGTCGATTTCCCTGGAGACGCGGATGGCCTCTTCTTGCTGTCGGATTCTGAGAGCACGCTCCTCGGGAGACTCGTCGAATGGGGGTCTGAGAGCATTTGAAAGGGGATCATCGTGGTCAGCGTTTGACCAGAGCGAACGAGAGACAACGGCAGCCATGGTGGGGGGAGATGAAGGGGAGGTTGAGGGAGGAGGAAGACGAGGAGGAGTGAGGAGAGGATTGTGCGAGTGTGTTGAGGGTGTGTTGAGAGCAGTGTAGAATTATTGAGTGAGCACGTGTAAGTCGAGATGTGAGATGTCAAAGCGGCGGCTGTGTACTGCTCATGCATTGGCCTCACTTTCTTTCCCTGTACACAGCGCCACGCTGGACCACTGGATCCCAAGGGCCCAAAGGGTTCCCTCGGATCCAGTGTTGGGATCAGAGGAATCCACCGGGCCGTCCCTTCGGATTCCAACGGATTGGAAGACCACTGGATTTCAAGTGGCCGACCCCAAAAATCCCGACGGTGCGGTTGGTGGGTGCTTGTTCGCCCAGCGGAATCCTGTGAATGTTCTACTGATGGAGACTTTGGTGCGCAAGGCAGGCAGGCGCAGACGCGCGTTGAGTTTCAAGCGCCCACCAGCTTATCTCCCGTCAGCATCGCGTTCCACCACCGTCCCTCCTCCTCGACATTGAAAAGCACCCTTCTTGACCGCATTTTGACCCCTCAATGGCAACCACGGTTGCACAGTACGTTGGAACTATATCATGTTTGCCGAGTGCGCGCATAACAGGTCCTGCTACCTCCAGGGACAACATCACTGGTGGACACGGCGCAGGTGTCAATGTTGCTGCCCCTGCGCCCGCAGCGTGCCCTTGCAGCGGAAAGTGTGAGTAGGATAGTATATATCGAAGTCGGGTGAGCTTATAATATGTGCTTAAAAGGTGCTGCCCATGCTGCTCTCGTCACGCAGGTCGCGGTCCTGCGCGACGACCTTCGAGTGGCGAGAGAGCGCGAGGCGCATATGGGTGGACGGCTCGCGGGGACAGACTTCTTGCTGGAGGAGTATGTCGCCCTGTTCCATATCATGCAAGAAGAGTGCAGACGTTTGAGGGTTGAGTTGTTGTATGCTGGAGGAAGGTCACCATGCACCCAGGCTGCGAGTGAGCTCCTGGCTGCCATGGGTCCGCTGTACTAGTTGTGTGGGTTGTGTGGGGTTGTGGCCGTCGACTCTCGTCATGCACCGGCTTCTGCTATGCAATAGACCTGCTTGGGTTCGTTGTGATACCTGGAACCAATGCTACCAAACATCCGAGGTGTGACAAGCGAATGTTCTTATTGGCGCACATGAAGTATGAATCCCGAGATTATCGGATATCGATAGTCAAGACAAAATGGGGCCTGCTCTGCTCAACTTGTGACTGGATTAGCATACTTGGAGATCTTGCTCCCTCTCTAGCCACGCAAGCGGCACCGAGCCAGTTCTTCAACCCGAGATGATAACCTCCACGGCGCAGGCGAAAAACTTCAGTATCCACAATGTATGAACATCTCATTCAATGGGTGTGCTGCGCACAGGCGTATTGCTAACTACGTAATCTAGTCTTCATTCGCAACTATCGTGGTCAGTATCTATGCACGATCTGCTCGGGCCGTTCGTATGAGCCTCTGAGCAAGGCCGCGATCCACGAGTCTTCCGCCATGCACACCGCCAAAGTCCGTTGGCTGGATCGGGCTGAGCCTTTGTCAAGTCCGTCCCTAATGAGCGAGTCTCTCCCTGGAGAGCCTGACGAGGGAAGAAACGTGTTCGGCTACGGTGTTGATGGAACCAGAGATGTGGCGGCGGAAGTTGTGGAAGGTGCGTACCAATCTGCCAGTACTGCTGTGTCATGGATGCCAATATTGTCTCTCAACACTGTCAAGATCCAAACATTGAGTTCACGTACGGTAAGGTCCATGGTCCCGCGCTGCCAGACGACCCTGCGGGTCAAATATATGATGACTGGGGCGGGAACCTGTCGTATCTCAAGTACGGGAGAGATGGTCAAGGCGTCCCGGATCTGCCAGATCGGTTGCCAGAGTTCGAGGACGAGGACAAGGAGCTTGAAGATGTCGAGTCGAGCCCTTCACATGAAGCAGATGGGGCGGGCACAGTGTTGGAGGGCGCCAGACAAGTGTGCGACGAGTTCTTGCCGCAGAGCGACTCCGACTCGGAGTGCGACGACATGCCCGATGAAGATGGACTGGATCGGGTAGAGTCTCGCACGAGGCACCTGAGCTCGCTGTCAGAGAGCGATATGCACAGTCATATCCTCCTTGGATCGCAGGCGGTTGTGGCTGGGATGGAACACAGTGAGTCTACAGTCTTGGTCACTTGTATCCTCATCTTGCTGAGAAACGTACCGTTGCTCACCGGTACACTGTATAGTTGATGGTCCTAATCCTCAGAGCCTCACGGCAGTCTTGGACGAGGACGCAGATTCGTGGTGGTCATGGCCGAGCAGACAAGCGTGCCTGCTCGACATCATGGGTGCTTTCCCGCGAGCGCTGTTCTCCGAGTCTGAGCTTGGCGCCGCTCGATGGTTAGCATCGAAGCTGGGGGCAGGGAAGCTCCCAACTATCTGGCAGGTCAAGCTGGCGTGCAAGAGCGTTCAGCGCCTCATTGGCTTGTCACCGAGTACGTTTCAGAGTGAACACGGCAATATGTATACGGTAGAGATTATGGAGCACATCATACGGCATGTGAGTATGGTAGGGTTGCATGTGGGAGCTGACAGTGCTTACCCGATTGACTGCCATATCCACAGGAGTTCGCAAACCCTCGTGTGCGCGCAAAGCTGGCCTTGTACGCACGGGATTCGGGAGACCGGCTGCATGAAACCCGCGAGGCCGGGAAGTGGCTACGAGACGTTGATGCAGAGCTAGCAGGGCCAATGGCACGCTCACCAGACGGTCTAGACTTCTACGTTCGTGAGTTAGCCATGGTGCAGAAGGGCGATAGAACCACTGTACCGGTCATGGTTATGCGATGGTATGAAAAAGATGAGGTCGGACTGGTTGCACAGGTGTATCCCATGTGCTTGACGGCCACAAGGGACTCCTTCGTCGTCAATGGTCGTGCGGAGATGGTCGAAGAATTTCCGCTGACTTCATTTGTGTTGTCAGTTGAGGAGTTGGAGGAAGAAGATGTTCAAGTGTTGTATGACATACCTTCGCCCAACAAGGTCAAAGGTACGTATGGTTGTTTCCTCCTGCTGTCAAAGACGGCACTCTGTCTATCAATTCGTCTCAATGCATACAACTTAGGAGTTCTGCGCACCAGCGATCCTACTGCCCCACTGGAGCCGTGGTGCCATCCTGTGCGTAACGCATGGCGGGTCAAGGCACAAGGGCGGCGTGTATACTTGGTCCCAATCTGGCTGTATTGCGATGATACCTCGGGGAACACGTCCAAGAAATGGAATAAGCATAATTCAATTCTATTTGTGCTCGGCGGCCTACCTCATGACCAAGTACAACAGCTGTACAACATTCATTTCCTCTCAACCTCAAATATCGCGTCACCTCTGGAAATGATCGAGAGGGTGTCCGATGTGTTGCGGTACGTCTGTGCCTTGTCTCACTCTGTGAACGACTAGAATAACCGTGTTCGGTCAGTACAGCGCGTGTGGAGGGTATGGATATATGGGACTGCGCAACCGGAGAGGACGCACTTGCAATCCCATGGGTCCACGCTTTTCAGGGTGACAATCCAATGGTGAGCGAGTTCTCCTCGCATGTGGGTATGACAGGGAAATGTATTTGCCGCATTTGCGAAGTCTATCGCAAGGCCGACGATGGTAGCGAGCAGCGTCTGGCAGGTGCCAGTGGTGAGGCTAGGCGTCTCGAGGACTTCATGACAATGAGTTATGATGTATGTGTGGGTTCAGTAGTTGCTGACCTTTTTGGGAGGCTGGCAAGTGCCGCACGAAAGGAAGAATGCTAGAGGATTTGCGTCAGCAGGAAGATCGAGCCTTTGGCGGGGCACCTAGCGCGGTTGATGGGATGGGAACAAGCTCTGGAACAAAGGACAAGTATTTCCAGCATTTCGTGGCGGATCTACAAACACAACTCAATGAATGGCGGGAAGAGAGAAAGCGCTCGCAGGGATCGGGTGGCGAGGAGCGCAGGGAGCGGACAAATTCCAATGGCAACACGCCTCCTACGCCTCTCGTGAGTCAAGGGGGTCCCACAGGAGGGGTGTCAGGCCGCAGTGCCCGGCCAATGCGTCCATGGGATGAAGTCTTCGCCGAAAGACTTCAAGAGGCTCGAGGTCGTCTCCCGGCTAATATCTATAACCCGGTCTTGCAGATCCCAGGTGCGTATCTCTGGTATATGCTAAGCAGTCATTAACAGGAGTACAGATTTTGACGCACATTCCGACACACCGTTGGAGGTGCTCCATGTTGTTCTACTGGGGGTCGTGAAGTATTTCTGGCGAGATGCATGCTCTCGACAGACGGCTGAAGGGAAGGCCGTCCTCAAAGCTCGTCTAACAAGTATGTCAGTAGACGGATTGGGTATCTCACCGATATGCGGGCATACTTTGGTATACTACGCCAAGTCGCTAGTCAGACGCAACTTCCGCACGGTCATTCAGGTTGCGCCCGCTGTGCTTCATGGCATGATACCAGAACCTGCATACGAATCCTGGTTAGCGCTGTGCCGTCTCGTGCCGCTCATCTTTCAGAACCAGATCGAACACCTGCCCACCTACAAGGTACGTCACATCTTCGGGACGGCCTCTATCCGCAGCTCAGTCTCCATGCATGTAGGCACTCCTGCATGCAGCAATCAATGACTTCCTGCATGCGACAGTGTTGTGGAATACTCAGTGGTTCAACAAACCGAAATTTCACCTCTTTGTCCACCTCATTGACCATATTATTCGCTTTGGGCCTGCGATATTGTACTCAACCAAGGCGTTCGAGTCCTACAATCATGTCATCAGATTGCGAAGCGTGAATTCGAACAAGCACACACCAAGCGCTGACATTGCGAATGCGTTCGACCACCTACATGCTGTACGCCATCTGCTCAGCGGCGGTTATGTCACCTCCAATGAAAACGGGGTGCGCATTCAACCACGTCAGGCTGGCAGCTCAGTTCTCAAACTGCTGGATGACGAAGAGTTGCAAGACCTGATGGCGATGACGGGCTGCTTCGCACGGAAGCAACGAGCAGGTAGGCATGCAGTCAGTCTCTATTATCCGCGTTGGACATGGGCGATTTTGCAGGTGATACTATTGCGCTGAAGATAGCCGAAGGGGGCAGATGCTTGCGTTCGGAATGTCTGACGCAGAAAGTAGGGATGTCAGTAGACCTTCCGGAGGAACTAGTGCGATGCCGTACTGTCATACTGCCAGGCGACGATCAAGCCACAGTCGATGGACATGTCATCTACTCCACCACCGGCATAGAAACCGAGGTTGCCGAGCCCAAAGTCGGGCGAGTCGTCGAGATTCTGGCCCGATCCCATGATGGCGTATGCCTAGGTGTCCTTGTCAATAAATGCACGATAGGGCCTTTGGTCCTGCCATACCGCATGCCGAGATGTCGTGTAGAAAGCGACCAGTACGAGTTCTTGAATGTTAACGTATGTCTTCCTCATGTTCTCCCAATACCGCGAGGAATTAAAGTTGCCATCATTCAGAGTCTGTTTGCGAGTATCAACACATATCATAACTGCGCCACGCATAGGTGTCAACTCACCCAGACCAAGGTGATAACCCAGGAGCGTCTTCAAACCCAGAAGCGAGAAGACGAGATCTGCCATGCACAGCAACCTGACGATCGGGTTCTCAACCTAGCGCAACTTCGAAGTTGTTCTTTCACACTCACCTTCCGCACTCCGGACCTTTGCTATCCCGAGGCAACTCTAACGCGCAGCGATATTATTGAGCAGGCTATGAGGAATCACGCTGAGTTAGAGTTAGAGTTAGCACGTAAGAAAATCGATGCACAGACCAAGGCCACCGCGCGAGGTAGGAAACGCAAAGAGAAGGTGCCTGCTTCGGGTCCTGGCCGTCGTCAGCAAGCATCTGTACAGTCTTCGACTGTAAACTCTCTTCCTGGAACCCCGCAACAACACCATTTTGTGGACCTGCAAGAAGCGACGGTCAGCTCAATGTTCGACTGGATAACCTCTAAACACTAACGCATTCCTGCAGGACCCAAGCACTCCATACCTCCCGGCGATGCAGGCGACCTCGCCCAATCACTTGCCCCAGCAGACACATTGGCATGGGGGCTCGACTTTGACATATATGCATGGTTATACCGATTTGCAGGCAGGGCAAACAGTGCCAGCACATGCGCCATGGTCGGTCTCTTCTCAGCGCGCTGGACCGCCGCTGTTCCCCTGCCCGACGGTACATAGAAACCCCACATTCCCCCATCCTGCCCACCCTTACAGTGCTCACAGTCCCTCACCAAGCTCATTCTATACTTCATCTCACCCCTCAATGCATGAGCACTCGCCGTCAATTCCCCATCCCCGCCGATCGATCACTACCTCCATTCGAGCAATGCAACTCAGCTCGCTTATCCCCAGCAGATCGTACTTTCCCCCAGCTCACAGGGCATGATGCACTATACCAGCATGAGCAACGTACCTGTGCCTCGAGACGGCCTGCTGAATGCGCATAATCACGCCCGCCATCAGGATCTGGCGATGTCGAGCATTCTAGCTGGGACATTGGCCAGTGGTCGACTTCCTGAACCACCACAAGACTATCCAGATTCCGGGAGGTGGTCCATGGATGAGATACATTGTAATTCTACCGGTGGCTCACATCCTTGAGAGTGGAAGTGGGTGAAGGTGGATGGGCCAAGGAGAGATGTTGAGGGTGTCCCCACGTTTTGACATTGGTGGGAACCGCAGAATCACGACACCTGCCTTCTATAGACGCGGAGGCCCACATAACCAAACAACTTCTGTGTGTGTTGCCTGTCTGTTCTCTTCTTGTCCGTATCATACCATATACCATGACCGTCATCCTCTGGCAATGCCCCTGGATAACCTCTGATCTCTCTTAGTACCTACACTCCATAACTACCTCTAGATCTCATTATCATGTAGTCACTTCTGTCGCTGTGCACCAATCCCGATTAGCATTGCTCTGGCATACCACGCTCACCTTCCAACTGACCACTGCCGTCTCTGGCCAGGCTGGCTGCGTCGTCCGACTCTCTGCGCCAGGTGAGCATGAGCTGCCCTGTGGATATCACACTGGCCAGCAAACTTAGTAAATCCTGTCTGCATTTCCTCAATCTTGTATATTATACATGCTAACATCAATATGAGCAGGCTATTACACCCGCGTCCTGTGTAACTCGTTTCTGTGCCAGGGGAGCCACCTCGTTCTACAGATATCCTAATTCGGACAAGATTCCCTTGCCGCTGTTGGCAGAGCTGGAGTTCAAACTTGAAGTTGAAGCCCAAGTTCAACTCGTCATTGCCAGCGTGCCAGCTCATCACGACGACAATACTTCTCTGCTCATCTCCATTCCCACAAGCTGCACACACTCATTTCCTCATATTGGTCACTTTCTCTATGTTGACTCCCGTTCGTCCTAACACCCCCACTCCTTCTGTGCCCGCTGGTGGGCCAGCTGGCTGTCAGATCCTTGTTGCAGCTCGTGCCACAGCTGCACCGTACAACCCCAACACTCGCCCCGTGAGGAGCACTGGTGTCACCCACCCAGGAGGCACCCTGCACTCAGTGGGTGAAGGCATGTCCCCGGCCAGTCCGCTCGATGCTATCGCATCCCTAGGTGGTGGCATGGGCACCACCTTTCTCGACACCCCAACGTGTTGTGCATCCGGGCTTGGTCGCGGGATGTGCGGCATGATTGACCCCATAGACAACCTCTACCTGTCCTGCACACCCACCGGAGCCCCTAATGGCAGCATTGGTCCTCCCCATACTGCCGCCACGTCAGCTCACAGCCAGGCTGCAACCACAGGCTATGAGCTTACCGCACGTGAGCTCGACGCACTTGCATTCAAGTTCAATCTTAGCAGTGCTGCGCGCAACCTGCTCAATGAGTTCACTACTGTCAGTAACACCCTTCCCCAGTTTCCTGAGCACAATTTTGGAGCTGACACGTCACATTAGATGTCATTAAACAGTAAGATGGTCATGATCTTCATGTACATTCTTGCATATGATGGCAAGGTTGACAAGCTCCAGCACGCGCTCAATGCCACGAACTTGGGTGACCGCCTTGAACATCTCGAGCACCTGTGCCGCTTGGCCTGGGGGCTGTCTAAACCGCAGCAGGTACGCGACTACACCCTCACCCTTCGCGTGCAATTGTGACGGTTAAAGTTTGACAGAAAATCCTTTGCAGTTTGACATGTCATTATCTGTGCAAGCCGCTTGCACTGTATGGCGCTCTCTCAGCGCACACGAAGGTAAGTCTATCGTACTTCTGCACCTGCATGCCTCTTCGCCGCTGATGTAGTCGTGTGAATATAGCAATTCATTCAAAACAATGCACAAGTCCTTCGTCTGACCTTGTATAACGAGGACGCCACAGTGTGCACAACTATCAACGACGCCTGCGGTGAGATTGCCAACCAGATGAAAAGCGCGTTCCGCAAGATTGTATGATGTCACCATTAGTTCACTGTCACACATTGAATTTACCTGCTCGCATCTCTCCTCCAGATATTTAAGTCCATCAAGAACAAGGTCCCGCTGAAGTCTCTTGCCAAGAACATCGTCGACAACTACCATCTCCCCCCAATTCCTGCAGAGATCCCGGACCCCCTGCTGGCGACACTTGCGTACATGGTATGTACTATGTCAGATTGATATTGCACACCACACTAACACACTGAGTTGCAGCGTCAGATTGCTGAGCCGATGACCAAGAAGGCCACGACGTCTGGCACTGACACGGGCTTTTGGAAGGCCGTCGACGGCGGTTTCGACAAACTGTACACGCAGTTTGGTGCTAACACCGACCACGCTACGCACCCGGCCTGGCTTGCGTGAGTACTCAGCCTTACTCTACTATTGTGCCACACTAATGCTGCTTAGATGGGGCCAAGGGAAGATACAGTTGGATGAGACCAAGTTCCCATCCCGCGACAATGTCACCCTGTTCGCCATTGATGCCGCTGTTGACGCCGCTCTTGGGACCACGCACATGGACAGCAATGATGTTGGCATCACTGGAGACTATGCCGACAACCAACTGACCCATCCTGAAGTGATTTCCAAGGTCCCGATGCCCGCTGACAACGCTAACGGCTTTGATGAGGAGGACGAGGACGAGGCTGAGGCTCTGAACCTCCAGGTCATTGGTCCCCAGATCTCGAACCTAGTCAACCTGTAGTCTTCGCCGTGCTGCATGGCTTTAGTTACTGTTATCTGTTGTTGAATCAATATCCCCGTTGTTGTCAGCTCCACACTGGCCGAGAATATGGGACCGTAGTGCATTGAAAATGGGAATGCCATGGTCGACCGTCGACCCACCGCGATCATCCTCGATGGCTACCAATGCGTACTAATCATCGAATTCTTCTATATAGGGCAAAGCGCCAGCTTCGGGCTATCAGCCATCGTGCCATCCATTTTCCAACAGTCGTGACACTAAGAATCCATTGGTCTTACAGACTCCGAGAATCCGTAAGGTGCGCCAACTGCCTCCAGTCCGACCCCCAATCACTGGAAATCAGTGGCCCCGTGTGCCGCTGTGTAAACCACTTGGATGAGGCTGTGGTTCCCCGGCCCGGTTCGGCTCCCCGTCTCCGGGTCTTCTTCCGGTTACATCAGGTCTCCATCCGACGGTCAATTA
Source organism: Lignosus rhinocerotis TM02 (assembly GCA_000743315.1). NCBI lineage: Eukaryota > Fungi > Basidiomycota > Agaricomycetes > Polyporales > Polyporaceae > Lignosus > Lignosus rhinocerus. The sequence goes on from AXZM01001241.1 coordinate 14,825, forward strand.
CGGCTGGCACTGCTGCTGGCACTGCTCTGAACCACAACTATACATCAGGAAAGTAGCACAATTTTCCAACAGTCGTGACACTAAGAATCCATTGGTCTTACAGACTCCGAGAATCCGTAAGGTG